>JAVQKI010362228.1:5000-10705 GCA_036025975.1 Nematalosa erebi
CACTCGACCTACTCATACTTTAACATCTCTTCAATACTTCATCACTTAGTAAGAATAGTACAGAGGAATGGGCCAGCTCAAGCGGAATCGACAGCTTTCCACATACGTCTGACCACAAGAGCAATGCAAAGTCAACCACTGTTTCTCTGGATTACCAGAGAAAGTGCTAAAGAGGGAGCTCCAATACGCCTCAAATAAAACACAAAACACATCCTTCAATCCTACATGATCCACTTAAGTGCACGGGAATTTATGCAGGAAATTACACCTGCACTGCATTTAGATCTCTACAGTAGAAATAAGTCAATTTTTATGCTTAAAGGACAAGTTCGTTTTTCAAGACTTAAAGCCTTGTTTTCGGATCATTTGTGATGAAATACAATGGTTATGATTGAAATTTTGAGGAATGCCTGCTTTGAGAATTTTCAGTTGTTCAGTTGTAGCACCATCACCCCCACCCCCCAATTCTCAACTGTGGATCCACTTTTCAAACCCATCACATCCATATGTATGCTTACGCCTAAGAGTTTGAAACAATACAAGCTGATGGAAGTTACACTTTTCGATAATTCTTGTGTCAGCCCATCAGTGAGCGTTACTGACCACTCGGTGAGTTTTATGTCTTTACAAGCGAAAGTTTTAATGCCTTTAATGAAATATTGCAGCACTGAACTTATGCAGGTGGGGTTGCTATCCCAACAACCGAAAATTCTCAAAACACAGGCATTCGTCAAAATTTCAACCTTAACCATTGCTTTTCACCATGAATGATCAGAAAACAAGGCTTTAAATCTTAAAAACCAAACTTGTCCTTCAACAACTTATTGCTGACTACTGACAATATAAAAGTACAAGATACATAGAAAATATACAAGATCTAACAGCCCATAAAAACAATTTGAGCCACCGTCCTTTGAACTATTATCAAATGAGTATATGATGAAAAACTAATGCTCTTAAACTTGATTTTACACCCACACTTCTTTCCTGAGAAACACACCGAGCATTTTGTACTTTTATACAGACTGGAACACCAAATTTCTTTTTAATAGAAGCAGGAAGCCTTGCCTGATAAGATATAATAAAGATTGGCACAAGCAATAAACACACCCACAAAGACAGACAGGGGAGAGACAGAGAGTGAGAAGGAGAGGGAGAAAAAAGAAAAAAGATTGAGTGGAAGAGAGAAAGTTCAGGGGATGTGATATCTGTCCTAGAGCTTTCCACCCCCCTCTCCTCCTCCACACCTCTGCTCTGCCACAGTGCAGCCACAATGAATCCATCAGGCTCTGACAGCTCCAGTCATCCGAGCAGGGACAAGTCCGAAGCAGCCCCATTTAGTGGCTGCTCTTTAAGCACAATGTTGCACCAACACACTCTCTCCCAAGCTGGAAGCCATTACTGCACATGGGTAGCACGCAGCCCAGGGACCTGGAGCACACTAGAACACACTACTGGGCTGGGCTGGGCTGGGCAGGCTCCGAGCTGTGGCCATGGTATCGCGTGCCTGCAGGAGGAACAACAAGCAGCAACAAAGCCCCCAAAACATACTTATATATGAAACACAGAGAGAAAGAAAGAGAGAGAGAGAGAGAAAGAGAGACCGAAAGAGAGAGAGACAGAGCCAGAGAATGAGAGAGAGAAAGAGAAAAAGAGAGAGAGAGAGAGCAAGAGAGACAGAGAGAGAGACTGAGAGAGACTGAGAGAGAGCGAGAGAGCGAGAGAGAGAGAGAGAGAGAGAGAGAGAGAGAGAGAGAGAGAGAGAGAGAGAAAGATTGTGTGCCGTATCTTTAAAAAATGTGTAATACTGTTCCGTCTTAATGGCTGACAGATTGGCTGTGGTACAGGCTTGGGCTCGCTCAACACAAACATTCGCATTTACAAAAACACAAACACACAAACCCTTGCATTTTAGTCCAAGTTCAATTACTTTTTTCATCCTGGCTCAGGGCCATTCTTTATTTGTGTGAGTGTGTGTGTGTGCGTTCGTGTGTGAGTGTAATGGTGGATGTGTGTGAACATGAGTGTGTATGTGTGTGAGAGTGTGACCACAGGGCTACTCTGACCTATGACCTCTGCTAATGTAGTCCCAGGACTGCAGGGTCGGCAGGGTGCTATGAAGAATGCATGTTACTGCATGTGTGTGTGTGTGTGTGTGTGTGTGAGAGAGAGAGAGAGAGCGTACGTGTGTTGAGGGGGGAGGTTTAAGGGAGGAAAGGTTACTCACTTGTGAACCTGACCTTGCTCTTTCCCTCAGGCTATAAAGTGCTGTATGCATGGTGGCACACAAATTCACCATTATGAACAAGTAACCCTAACACTCTTTCTCTCTCTCACATACACACACACACAAACACACACAAAGATAGCAAAAAAAGACAGACCCAGACACAAACAAATTTCTCTTCTTACGGCCTCCCTCCTTCACACACCCACACACACACGCACGTATGCCCCAACACACCCACACACTCACACACACACACACACACACACACATGACCCAACCCTTTCTACCCTCCTCAGGAGCTTTGACTGCATTTTCTCATGCCTAAACAAAATCCGTCCAAATGTTTGTGTCCGTAACTCACGGAGACAGCGACCGCAGCGGCAGGGATGACAGAGGCGTAACCATGGCATTCCAGATAGAAAGCATAATGACACTACAGTGTGCGGCATGAGCGCGGCCACCAATCACCCAACGCCACACGAAGGGAGCCCAAACTCCAATAAAAGCCTTGCATGTGTGCGGGTTATTTGGCAGCACGCGTGACCCGGCCAGCCCGAACACTTTCTGTCACGCCAGCCACACAGAGGAATGCCACTAGCTATAGGAACCTACAGCAGAAAGCATGCGTGCAGCACAATACAACCACACAATGAACACATCAAAATAACCAGTTGAGCAATAAGCCAAGCTCTGGTTTGGGTTGTCTGGGTGTGGAGCCCCCATCAACCACCAACCCCCGCCCCTGACCTCCACAATGTCACCCTCAGCCTAGCCCAGCCCAGTCGGGCTCAGGCCAGGCTAGAGGCACTCTCTCTAAGGCCCCACTCAGCTCCCGTCCGCTCCCCTCCACGTGTCCCCAGAGGGTTGACCCCTGAGTGGCCAGTGTCGGCTCAGCCATAAATCTGCCCTGCCCTGCGGCCCCGCAGCCCATTGATCGCTCCCTCAAACAGGGGTGTCATAACGGCTGATTAAAGGGGGCGCCACTCCTGCTGCTCCCCCTGAGTGCGGGGTCTGACCCCCCGGCAATCGCCCCCCCCCTACTCCACCCCGAACACCCCCCAACCCATCAAACAGTACTGGTCAAAGTGTGACATGCCCAGAAGACCCCGAAAAGCTTACCCACTCACTATTTTACACACAATACGCAACATTAGCATCAACGAACAATCATTAAGGAGTATGATGAATTGATGCATGGTGATTAGTTGCAGGCTGTCTTTCATTGACTAAAAGAAATAATAAAATGGCTTAATGACACCTCCACCCCCCCTCCAAACACACACACACCCACACTGCTGCCGTGGCCACACTGGCTCCAAAGTCTGTGTCCCGGAAGGCCACATGGGAAGGGTAAGTGCTCACTCAAGACATCGCTCGCGCCTATAAAAATAGCTTGGTGCTCTTTTTCACAACCCAATATTTTATAGAGCTGTGTGTGTTTTTTTCAAATGTATTAGTCCAGTGCAAAACTACTCCTCTATGGCTGTGCAATTTGTTCCGGTAGCTCTACTCTTCCCATGAAGCCAAGGCCTAGTTGTTTGGATTGTGTGATGCGGTACGGAGGAGGGGGCCTCAGTCATTTTCCCTCTGTGAGAAATACATAAGTTAAATAAACTCCACTGGGCTGGCCAACAGTTCAGGCCTTTTCATTACACCACAGAGAAGACCTCGGGAAGAGGGGAGAGGAGGAGAGGAGAACAGGAGGAGAGGAGGAGAGGAGGAGAGGGAGAAGGAGGTCGAGGGGGCTGGAAGACTCTCTGCCAAGAGCCCTGACAGGAAAAGCAGGATCATTATAAGCGACGACGGCTAAAGCGAGGCAGGCCCCAGCCAGCGAGCATTACCCAGAGTTCCCTCTCTCTCAACCCTTCCATGTGCGAACGGCTGCCAGACCTCAGTCAAGCTCCTATTTCAGCTCAGTCAATGACAGAAAGCTCCATGCACTGGGACACTGCATTCGAGCATGGGAACCAAAAGAGAGAAGTTTAGATCCAATAGCAACCAGCAGAAATATGTCAGCCTTACATAAATGCAACACTAAAACTCATACAAGTCTTTTGCTAAAACTGAATGTCAGAGATTGACTGCATAAAGTTTGTGACTGAACCTTATCATTATGCAATTCATGTGCACAATTGTTTCTAAAACTATCGGTGTAGGTAAATAAAGTAAAGGTATTGTGCCTGGTGAGTTCTAAAACTTTGCACACCCTCATCTAATTCTTTTCAGCTGCTCTCCAGTTGAAGGGTCTGGAATTCTCCGGAGACACTACAGCAGATATTCTTATAGTGCCTCCCACTCGTGCCAAGACAGGACAGGCCAAGTAGGTGACCTCAGAGGGCTGGACGGCTCCGAGTTTAGATCTGCATGATCTCACCACCTTTCAGCCCCCTTCAAGGAACTCAGATCTGCAGATGACTGCACTGCACATCTGCCAGAACACACACACACAGAAGCAGGCTCAGCACAGCCACCAGACATGTGGGGCCATGAAGGGAACATCACAGAATAATAATAGGTTGAAATCTGTGTGTGCATGTGTGTGTGTGTGTGTGTGTGAGTCACAGGAAATTTCCACTAACAGTTTCTCTGTTTAAAAAGCAACAGGTAAAAAACATCAACATTAATGTAACATCCTACTTTTTTCACCCCCAGGCACTCCAATATAATTGCTTCCCTATGGAACAACACGGCTAACCATTGCAACAGTCCTGGGTTTCAGTAGAAGTGAGGCACAAGCAGAAAAAAGTGAGGCAAAGTATTCATTGTTATTTCCAACAATGGGATGCTTGCTTAGCTGCCTGCCTGCCAGATATTAGTCAGGGCTAACCAGTTATTTAACTAAATATATAATAGCAAGATGTACACAATAATTTGCAACTTTCATGTTTGTGACATTCACAAACCTACATGCTTTCTGCTGTAGGTTCCTATAGCTAGTGGCATTCCTCTGTGTGGCTGGCGTGATGTACCCTTTAGACAGTGAAGTGAAGTGTGGCAGTGTGCTTGCGCAAGTGTACTTTACACCATTAGGTATTGTAGTGACTTGCTCATGTGGACAGAATGAAGTGTAACATGTGCGTGGTATGTGGTGGGGAAGCCATAAGAGAGTAAAGGGGCCTACCAGGAGCAGCCTGCATCTCAGTCAGACCTCCAGCCACTATCAGGGCCTCCAGGATCTTCACATGATGCTCAGGGTTCACATCCGCACTGCAGAGGAGAGGAGAGAAGGAGTAATGGATGGAGGGGAACAAAAGAGAGCAAGAGAGCGAGAGAAAGAGGGAGAGAGAGAGATGGAGGGGAGAGAAAAAGACAGCATGACATCTTATTGGACATCAATATATTGAAGTATTGGTAGGAGAAAAGAGGAGCATGACATGTATACTGTAGAGAGGCTCCAAGCAGCACACTCAACTCACATATCAGTGGCCCCTAATGACCATAAAAACAAAACCATACTCACACTCCACACACACAC
>JAVQKI010362276.1:0-15383 GCA_036025975.1 Nematalosa erebi
CATCCTGCCTGCTTCCTGGGCTCTAGGACAGTATTTTGGAGTATTGCAGTCTTTTAGGAGTCATAGACTATAGCAAGTAAGCACATTTTGTTCTTTGGATACAAAAAATTGTACAGGAAGGCATTAATGAAAAAATCATTTGCTGGGTGATTTAACCTGTCAGTAGTGAGGCATTGCTTCATCTTGTGGTTAAAATTGCAGTGTGGAATCCATAATGCATATCAACTCTTTGTTCAACATGACTTCCACAAATCGTGTTGGAGAAACACGATTTAAACATGTTCCAGGTGTAACAGAATGTGTGCAGCTTACACCAAACCTCAGTAATAATCTGCCTCTTTTTTGATTTTCGATGCAAGTATGTTTCTGCGCTGCATCCAACCCCTGGCGCTTGGGTGACCCACTTACTCTTTGGATCAAGAGAGAAATGCTGGGAGATGCTGCAGAACTTCCCTCTGTAGTTTGGGGTTGTATGTGAAGATTCCCTCATCCCCTAAGCATTGCTCCCAAAACCCCCCTCCGCTACCCGCTACCCACCCTAGTCGACTCCTCTGTTGCTGAGCCAGGAGCGCTGTCTGCCATGTTTGGTCTGCCAGTGCGGGAGGTGTCAGTCACAGGCTTGAAAGCAGTTTTCTCTTGCCTCAGCCGGCGGTGTCAAAAAGCCAAGCTTCACTGGCTTCTGGGAGCGCTGGATGCGTCTCAAGAGGAGTCTCAGTGGAGAGCTGAATGGTGAGACACATCACAAGATTCCAGCCAGGCCTGTGGACCCTCTGATCATGTTCGATTGAGCGTCGTCCTGATAGCTGAAATGGGTCTAGACTGATTCTGTCCTTTGTCTGCTTTGGAAAAAAGCTTATTCTTTGAAGCTGCAGATAAGGGATGGAGATGTAAGGAAGCTCGTTCTTTCTCTTCATCCATCAGAGGATGTGTGTTTTGTGAGTTTTGCATTCTGATTTTTTTTTTCCCCCGTAAATGAATGCAATCCCCTCATTGCTCTCTGTATAAAGACATGACTTCTGTTCATCAAAAATGCACCCAGCTTAATGTTGATGAGAAAAGATCAAAGCTCTGCTCTGTGTTTATTTATTTATTTATTTCATAAACATCAGAACGACAAAAACATGAATATTAACGAGCATTGCTAGTCAACCGACCATTGCTGCACCAGGCAAATTCCCTAAACAGTTCTTCCAGCTCAACTGGGAATAGCTAAACCTTTTAAATGGAGGCCTGTGTGTATATTTCACCAGGTTGATTGACTGATTACATTGTAGGGGTTGATAATCTGTTCGTTAATGTCAAAACTCACAGGGTATCCTTGGCCCCCTTTGGAGTGTTTTTGTTTTGTCCTGTAAATGTAGGCTGGGAACTGGGCGCCTCTGATCTCTATCTTCTTGCACTGTGGTTCTCTTCCGGTGATTTGAAACCCTCTTATCTCTTTAACACGTCTTCCCCTCGTGTCGCCTCTGGGAGAGAGCGGAAAATATGCACATTTATATATCCGTCCTGATTTTGGGTTTTAACGTGAGGAATTTTTGCTTCTTTTTTATGCATAGTGCATCCGCCCCACTCAGCACCCATTCCCATGTGCCCCAGTGCCTTTTTCCAACCTTGTGCTTCATATATTGAATGCCTCCCTGCTTGTTAGACTGCCACTCTATAGTGAGATGCTCAGATCTGGTGGCCTACATTTGCCCATGGCGATGTACTGATATCATGCATTTCTCTCTGGCTCTTTGTGTGCCCACCCATGGTCAATGTCTTTGTGACGAGTTGAATTAATGGGCCTGTCGCTACTTCATTTAGTTAAGATCTCTCCCATGCGATAACAGGATACAGTTACCATTTCTGTACAGCTGCCATTTAAGTTGGTAAGTCTATGTTAGCACAGTGCAGCTGTGAGCTGAATGTATAGCCAAGCTCATCATAAGAATTAATAGCAAGGTCTTTGTAGTTGCAGAGATGCATTTGGATAAGGATAATCAAGGAGAGTTCCTATGAAAACAGTCATGGCTCCATGTGTTGTAATGTGTCCTCAGGCAGTAGGTTGGTGTGTTCCTCTGTTGACTGTGTTCCTGTGTGTGGCTTGGTTGACGGGGGTGTTTGTTCAGGGCCTCTTCCACGAGCACAGAAGAGAGGAGCTGTTTTTAGGAGACGATGAGCCATTTTTATGAAATGTGTAGGAAGGGCTTTTCTGTTGGAGCCAGAGTGTGGTGATGAAATATGTGACCTTCTGCTTTTGTCATTCTCATTTTGGTCGTGCTCTGGGGGTTCGTGACCCGACATGATCGTATCCTATTTCTGTAATGACCCCCTCCACACACACACACACACACACACACACACACACACACACACACACACCCCACTCTGCTGTAGGCATGTGCAGTGTTGAGGTTAGGGAATCCAACTATGGTGACGCATATTTTTAGAAAAATGTCTCTGTCTGTACCTGTGCAATAAATCTTAGAACTAGGCTACGAGCAAATCTCACTTATTTTCTCAATCTCAGAGACACACACACACACACACTCCTCATGAAATTATTTGGTCACTGGATGTAACAGAGTGGCCTTTTTTAAGTAAAAGGGAAATGTGTATTGTTGCTTGTGATCCTTGTGCATGTGCAGTGATTTTTTGGAAGTGTGTGTGTGTGTGTGTCTGTCTGTGTTGGATCCATTAATGCATGTTAGGGTGCATTCACCCTCACATTGGCCATGAGGGTAAATAATTGATCAGAGCAGCAGAGGTATTTGTCAACCCCCCAGTGTGTCATCTGCTCTCCTCTCCACCTGACAGGCCAAACATCCTCTCTGCTCCCTGAGCCAAGGTCCTCTCCAGACAGCCCTCTTAGACACAACAGTGTCTCCCTCCTGCAGGGGTGGAAAGGTCACCGGCGAATAATGGCAGGATATGCTAGCGCAAGGCCTCTGTTTCTTTCATTATTCACCGGCATCAAAGAGGCCTGTTTCGTTCATCTGGTCCTGTTCTTTCCCATGTTAGTTCAGTCTGGTCTGCCATTGTGTGCTCACTGAACGTGCCTGCCCATCATGCATTGGGGCATAAATGCTAATTTCTGACTGAGGTCTCTTCCGTGGTTGTGCCTACTTCTCAGAAATGTCTCTTCTCAAAACCATATTCGCTAGCTAATTTAGTGACTGTAATACAATATCCCACTGGTTAGTAACTATGGTTTTGGAATTCATCCCTGGACAGCTGTTAGTCATCCATGTTTTGATAAAACTAGAATGTGTGTCAACATAATAATTTGTTCATGTGGAAATTTCATGTTTTCACCTCAAGCTAAGAAGGTGAAACCCAGCAGACTTGCGCAGCAAGAATAGCACATTTGGCACCTACTGTAGCCAGCTGGCTTTTCTAGAAAAGGGCAGCTGTCAGTCATTTATGTTTTGACACAACTTAAATGTGTGTCAACAAAATAATTTGTTCATTTAGCACATTTGGCACTTATGCACCTAGCAAGCTGACAAAAGGCAATGTCAGGTGATGGATGTGACTGAACACGAGCAAGTGTAGTATTATTTACATTAAATATTCCTTATGTACAGCAAATCCTCACAGTCACTTACATCATACAAATGCCAGGCATTTACAATACTGACATGGGTGTGATAACCGAAAAATGGAATTGCCCTAAATTAAAAAATATTTCGCAAGCTGTTTAATTGCCACCAGACTACCAAGTGCATCTCCCGAACCAATAGTAAAGGAAGCCAGGCCCAAAGAAGATTCTTTTTGCAACCATTTGCCCTTTCCCTAACTAAGTATTTGATCATCCCAGTCATGCAAGCTGAGTTCTCTCTTTCTTTCCTTTTTCTCTCTCTTTCTTTCTTTCTCCTCTCTCTTTCTTTCTTTCTCTCTCTCTCTCTCTCTGTGTTTAACACAGGTCACATTCACCTACACATATTCACATGGTGTCTTTCATTTGTGTACTGTATATCTTGTGTTTGCCTGAGGAATTTCCTTCATTTTTGTAAGCTCTTCAGCCTGTTACTGGCCCATTTTCTCTCCCCTTTTAGGTTGTGTTATTTATATTTTCTGTAGTCAGAGAGACTGAGTATTACTCCATAGAGGATTACTGCTGGATTGTTCCGGTGGAATGCCCTGCTTCTCTTTGCCTCTGAGAGTCAGCAAATGTGGCCTTGCATTTGTATGCGACTTATAATTCACAGCCTGCACCCTGTCAGTAGAGACGAATGGCATTCTGTATTGCTTACTGCAGCCGTATCACTCTAAAAAAAAAACCTGTTCCTATGAAGGAAAATACACCTTTTATACCCATTTGTTTGAGAGCATACGTTATCTTTGAATAGCTATATGTGTTTTGTTGTTTTATTTTTTGATTTTATTGCATTCTGCATTCTGTTATTTGTTTTTCTCTTTTTAATTCTTCTCTCTTCTCATCCACTATTTTTCTCACTCTTCCTGCCACCCCCCAATACACACAAACCCCCCACTACTGCTGTTTTCTCGTCATTGGCGATGAGCATCTCATTTGCCTCTTTAGGAACTCGTTTAACCCCTCATGGCCTCAGACAGTGGGCCTGGGACTCCCCATCTGTATTAGCTTTCAGCCCGGGAGGCCAGGCCAGACGCCTGCACAGACGGTCACTCTTGCTCACCACCGCCCCTCCGAGGGGATGACCTGCCCTCGTTGACATTTCGTTGACATTTCACTCAGCCTCTCCTCTCCCAAAGGGGTGGAGGCATGCCGTCTGTGAGAGTCATAGACAACAATGGATGACTATTATGACTGGGTAGGAGTAAAGATGGTGAACAGCCTTCATGGACAGAGAGAACTGCACTGAAAACATGGGGCTGTCCTTGCCTTGGTTAGCCAGGCTAGCTCCTAGTTGCCTGGTTACTTCGCTCAATATCACATTTCTCTAAAGCACAGCCATGGATCTGTCAATTAGCTTAGGTTTCCTCTGACAAATTTTTGCCAGGACAATCAAAGTTCATAGAAAGTATTTGCCCACGAGGAAGGAAACTTACTGTGCGCCAATTGAGGGTTTCCAGACACTTTGCACAAAGTAAAGTGATCCTAAAGCGTTTGGTTCACCAGGCTATGCCTTGGTAGCAGGGGTGCAAAAAATGATGATACTTCTGAATCCTTTGTCTCATAATGGAAAACTTCTGTGAACACTATGTTGTTCCCCAGTTCTGTTTCATTGTATCTGAAGCTTGTTCTGGCACCTTTGTTGAAGTTCCACAAGCACTTGATGGTAGAAATCCAAACCGCCAGATCAGAATTTGAAGAGTTAATTATGCCAATATAGTTTCACAGGCTTATGTCTTATTCTTTAGAGTTGCCAAGGTGTTGAATTCAAGTCAGACTGAAGTTTCCAATGAAAAGAGCTAGTGTTTTAGTTCCCCCGAAATGCCACTGCTTTGGTGTGAAACAATGTGATGTATGAGCAATTTTAAAGACCGCTGCTTGTAACAATAGCAGGAACAAAGGACTGGATGTTGCCCTGCTGATTGGTCCAGCTCCCTCTTTCCTCTCTGGGGCAAGACTGTGTGCTGAGCAGTCTGCTCTCTGTCTCGATGCATGATCTTCATTGTCTGCTTACTCATGTGATGCCTCCTGCAGCTACAAAAGCATTCAGCTTTTTAGATTCAGCATCCTTAGTTCTTTCAGCATTGACTGATAATATTCTGCGCATATGGTCTGGTCAGGTAAGGACATTTGCAAACCCATTATCTGAAGATGGGGGTTAATAAAATAGAAAATGACTGGCATTTGAGATCATAAATAGCCTGTTTATTGCTGTGCTCATGTGCCTTCTTAACCTTTTTTCAGTTTATTTTTACACATATTCAACCCTTCAATCTTTTACTTCAGTGCTAAAAGACTGTATGCAATGCAAGGCTTCATGAGAGAACAAAGCAGCATATTAACCCTTGGAATCCAGTCCCCATGGCTCACCTCCTCAGAGTGATCAGTTAGTAATGAATCAACTCAGACAGTCACTGTCCAGTATCATTTCTAATTACATTTACTTTACAATGTACTTTAATTACATTTTCATGGAATTTTTCCTGTGATGTAGGTCTACCATGTTGCTGCAGTTGACAGTGTCAACTGCAGCGTGTCTACCGTGTGGATCCTCCAAGACCTGTGTCTGGAAAGCTGCTGTGAGGGTAGGCGACGAGAGAGCACTTGTCGCCACATCAGTGACAGTGATGAACGAGGGGGTGGGAGCGTTGGCAGGCAAGCGTGTGTGTTTTTGTTATGGGATGGAGGTCACACCGACTGGTTGACACCAAGAGGCAAACGCCTCTCCACGTGTCTGGCTGAGGCACTTGGTTTAATACCTTTTTGTGCTTTTCAATTCTGCGTGTGAATTTAGGGAACATGTTTTTACTTTCCAGAGGTCAGCTCTGTCACAGACGGTCTGAAAGCAAGATGGATGTGTGAGGAAAATGAACTGAGACACTGGGGTCAGGCAGCATGTCCTATTGTATGGACCTTTAATGACAGCATGTGTCAGGTACACTCTTGTAAGCAAAGTGAAATATGTTGCCACATTCAGTATTGTAACAAAACAGACTGAAGACCAAACCAGGCTTTTTATAAGGCAGAAATCTTTAGCTGGGCCAAATTTATGTTGCACACCTTTCATATTTTCTTTAGTTTAAGTGACAGATCGGTAAGTGCCTTGATCTAGCTCATCCCATAGGATTAAGCTCCAGGCTGCAATTTCCTTGAGCAAGCTCCAACATTTAATATGTCTAGACTGAATGTCATACAGTGAAGGAAAGAGATGTTTTTTCCTTCCCAAGAGCTGTCCTATCTGAGAGGGAAACAGGAGCTGCAGCACAGCAGGTGGGCACCGTGTGGTGTGGTTGGGAGGTCTGCTTTCAACCTGTATGCCTCCTGTAGTGCCTGATGCATGCCTGGCCCAATCAGAATGACACTGGCCTCCTGCATTCTGCCTTCCTGAGCTCTGTTGTATATTAGCCCATCTTTGGCTTGTGTCTGATGTTCGCATTAGCCTACATAATTTCATCATCCTCACCTGTCCTGTTCTAAGAACAAGGATACGATCATTATAGGAAGTGTTATACTGCACTGATTTGTGCAGTTTAAGTGTTTTTTTTTTTAAGTGTGCTCTTGCTGGCTCATTTTTCTGCATGGATCTGCAGAATTGTACATTAGACATGCCATGCTGATATGTAGTGGAGGGGAATATGCGATTCTCTTTGAATCTCATGTCAGGATTAAGGCTTTACATCCCCTTGAAGCCTAGGGTTTGTAGATGGGGTGGTGGGAGGAGAAGCAATGAAAACTAACCCCCTCAAAATACCCGTCTGGACCAAATTCACTGATTCCCAATTTTATGCTTTCACAGTGCCTAAATGGAATAATTTGATGACCTCTTTTGTCCTCTATGCCTGTTCGTATCTTAAATGGGGTCCAGGCGGAATGTGCATGTTTTGACATGTTGCGTTTGACCTTGTGCCGCTAAATAGGGTTGTGTTTATTCAGCAGTCCCAGTGATATGATGGGGGAGGTCTGCTGGCACACGCCGTCTGAGCAGTAATTACTCGGCTGTAAGGGCAAAGAGGTTCAGGGGAGTGGGGGTAAATCGTAGACTCTCACCCGCCGTCTTAATTGAGGGGAGATTTGTAGGACGAGAGGATGAGCTGCCATAACCAATTTACCACCCACCATCCATGTGGAGATGCCACAGAGACCGTGCAAGGAGCGATGAGATTGCTCAAACAGTTGCCAGTGTGGCAAAAATTCAACACATTTGTTTGTTAATCTTATCTGGTTCATCCTTAGGCGATAGCCTATGATATTGTTTTTTCTAGTACATGGTAATCATATATTTGTGGCTGTTGTTTATGTTGACAATATGCTGTATAAAAAAACACCTATCTTAATTATGGCCATGTGGGCTCACATTTGCATGAATTACGACATCTGTTTTGCATGACTTGGAGAACTGGCTGGTATTAATACACAAACAAACAAAAATGCAGGGCTTATTGATTTACTTTTTGGTCTACAGTTGAAGGTCAAGACAGGCCTGAACGCTCAGGCAGTGGGGGAGCTTAATACTTTATCCTTGGCCAAAACACAATAGGAACCCCAAGGTTTACTTGTGGAAGCTTTACCCTTGCACACGTGCTGTAAACAGAATTTTGATTCCACCACCAAGCAGTGGCTCACTGCAAAAGACCGTTCAAGGACATAGGCTAGATAACTTCGACTGCAAGAGTCTTTGTTGGGGAGTCCCCCCTTGCCTTGCCCCCCTCAACCACCACTCATCCCACCCCAAACCCCAATTTTACAGATGCTCCTGAAACATATGGCTGTAAGCCTGCACCTGGGGCCATGGGCAGATTGGCCATTTTAATTTTAGCCACAGCCTGAGGGGACATGGCCGCAGTTGGAAGCCCCATTCACTGGAGCCATTGGTGTGTGTGCGTGTGTGCGTGTGCGTGTGTGCATGTGTCTGTTTTGGGGGGTGGGGGCATGGACAGTGTTTGGAGCAGAGGATTGTGTTTTTTTGGGGGGGCTGAGAAGAATGTCGGAAAGGCTTGTATTGTGTGGTTGCTGAGCCCTGTGCGCCAGGGTAGCCTCGAAAACAATCATTGTGAGGTGTCCGCAGGCAGTGGGTCCATGACAAATCACAGGAGGGAGGCGAGACGGTGTTGAAGAGGTCCGCCTCATGACTAATAGATGAGGGCAGAGTAATGGGCTGGCAATATTAACACATACAGCGTGAAAACAGACTACTGCTGATTTCATTATCCAAGAGCCTCATTCAATTTTTTTCCGTAAGAAATATCTGATGACTGTCATCCCCTTTTTGAATTCACAATTTCATCCTTAGTATGTCCTTCTGTCTGGTGAAGTCCTTGTGTACAGTATACTGTAGATATCAATTAGACTGACAAGGGTTAATCTGTTGCAATTGCCACATGACCTGGTGTAATCTTGAGGTGATGTTACCTCCAATCTTTTGCCATTAGTGTAATCTCTTGAAAATTACCTCACAATTCCTATGGTTTAGCCTGAGCTCAGGTTTGCCCTCGGTGGACTGAATATGCTTTCCTTTACCTGATAAAAGTGAATAAATTGGCTCTTGGCTAGTGGTCTCTTTTGTTATGAGCCTGCTGAATAGTACTGTAGTGCCAGTATATTGATGGCAGTTGGTCTTTAATTGGAAAAGCTGTGATCTTACATTGAAAATACCAGTATCTTTTACACACTGAAAGTGTCACATGGGACCAGTAAAAACCTGGGATTTGCAGACTGCTGCCAGAAAGACTTCAAACACAATCGTGACCCAGATTCTAGATGAATGCAGAGGAGAAAATGCTGAGTCTGGGATCAGGAGGCCCCCGTGAATTGATATCATATCATAGCTTTGCCACTGCAGCGACAGTTTCAGACTTCTTTACTGTGTGTGGCTGCATAATATCCTTGTGGAAATAACCACTCATGGGGTTTTTCCGTGCTCAGCAGATGTTTGTGGTGGTGAAGAGTTTTTAATATACTCTATACTGGTGATGTGTTTTCACCAGATGTTTTTGTGGAGTGGAGTTACAGTTTTATGATGTGAATGTAGCTTTTGCAAACTGGATTTCAGTCAATCAGTAGCATCTGGTGCAAAAATGTGGGCACTTGAAGTTGTTGTTCGGTGTGATTAATGGATCATCATGACCACAGTGGTTGACATTTTCTCAGCTGCGACGCACTGAGAAGTGGCAAGAAGATCCATTGAAATACAGATGCAAGACGGTGGCATACCCATCTCTTACAGCTCTCAAAATGGCAGAAAATGTGCAGTTTCAGTTGATCAGGAAAAGCAGTGTCATGCCGTTAATGAAATATACACCATATAAGTTTAGTGTATCTGATTGTACAGACCTACTTTTAATGATTTGGAACTAGCTTTTTAAGGACATGCAGCTGTTTCCTTGCAGATGTCAAATTCCTGCATCACCATAAATTTTTTTTTTCACCTGCTGGTTACAGTCTCATGACATAAGATTGTCATGGCTGTTGACAGGCAGTTGAACTTTTTGCAGACATGTCGTTTACAAAGTGACAGAATTGAATATGTCAAATATTTCGTTGCTCAATGGTCAGTGAAAAACTCATGCAGGGCTGGTTTTGACCTATCAGAGTTTTAGTTGAAGTGGAAATGAAACCTGTCTCCCAAAACCCAAGCAGTGTAACGTATGCCAAGCCCCACTGAATCTTTCCTAGTGAGGGATTTTGGAGGCTTTGTTATATATTATATTTCATATATTTGTATTTATATTATTGGATAATGGCTTTATTATAAGACCAGTGAGTCTTTTGGTCGTTATCTATTTAATTAGATTCTGTCTTGACAGCTGACCATAAAACCACATATGTGATTGCTCAAACTACATCAAAGGCTCACAGGTCCAGAATCCATGCGCCTTTTTATAAAAAAACCTATTATGTCATGTGATATACATTAGACATGAAAGCATTTTACCTATTTAACTTTTACCATATTGCTGAGATTAGATTTCCTGGAAAACAGAGTAAGTAATGTCTTTAAAAAAGTGCACGCAACTGTATAATAGATCCGTCCTTTAAATGTTACGCCTTATTTTTTGTGTAGTTATTGATTTATACATATTGCTGTAATTTGTTGCTGGCTGAAAGGACCCTGTAAGCCTATGTTCATACTGTCTCCTGAAATCTGTAGGTTTGACATCCAAAAGTCTTTTGGGCAAAGCCTTATCAAAAGGTAAGCTTTCTGACAGTCAGGCATGAGTAGTCAGCCATTTAAATGGTCCTTGTTATAAGGTATGATGACTGAAATTTAATGGCGTTGTCAAGTCAGCCTTCTTATCTCTTGGAGAATAGACCATCAATAATTAACGTTAAGTTGAATTTAGCTTGGACCATAAAATGTTTTTTATGTTGTCAATAGTTCTGTTGTTTTAAAGAAGAAATCTGGTGTGAATCAGTTCATAGTTGTTCAAGGTCACTAAGTGCTATCTGCTGGAAAAAGAACCAGAAAATTTGATACAACATGCACTGAATAACAGACTGGCAGCTGACATCATTGGGCACAGGTAAATGAAACCTAAAGTAAGTTACTGTGCCCCATTAAGTTAGTGTTAGCTGCTGATTCACTATGCTTTCTCAGTGTTGCATGAAGTTTTTGCACTCTCTGTCATATTGACAGCACTTGGTGTCATGGAAAACCAGGGCTATTCACACTGGATTTAATATTGGTAAGACCTAACTGACATAATTTTTTTGCGGTATGCATTGCATATATATTATGTGTCTAAACTATATATACAGTGTATATATATATATATATATATATATGTAGTTTAGACACATAATATGAAAGAATGTGGAGAGCTCTGTTAAAGCTTTAGCAAAAGCAGGGGTATATAATTTGTGACACATCTCAGAAAGCTTAGCCCACCCCTACAGGAACTATTAGAAGATTTAGACATTGAAGAACATTCTTGCTGTAGTCCATTTCAGAAAAAAAAAGCTAAAAAGCATTCAGACCCATTCAGAATATCAACCAAAATGTTAGAGCTGTTCGCTGTTCGCTGTTCAAATGTCCTGAAAAAAATGTGCTGCTCCTGCCTCAGGCTTTTAAGAGTCTTGTTTGAGGCTCTGCTGAACAAAGAAGATGGGAAGCCATGTTAAAGGCAAGAGGGATTTTTTTTTTTCAGGTTACAATGAATATTTAAAGTCTAAACTCAATTTTATCCTTGGCTAACTTTTGCAGCTCTGCTTCAGTGTGCGGAACACGAACTTGCAAAGAGATGCCTTGAAAGGGCTGTTGGGGACAAAGATGGTTGCTTTTACAAGACATGCATCACACAGTAAACAGATAAATGTCTGTGAAAGCCTTGAAGGGTAGCAGTGAAGGTTGAAACAATTTAATTACTGATCCCCATACCTAAATATTAAATTGATCTGGGGATAAAGGAATCAACCTGAAAGCAGTCGTTATTTATTGAGAGTCGTCTGTACTGTGGCTGCAGGCTACCTTCTCAGACATTTGAGACCATTTTCTATATGTAGCAGAAGGCTACATTCTCAGACATCTAGCTCACCAAGGTACGGCATCAATCGCTGCCATTGCCGGTTCTCCAATAAGACCTCACACCGTGATCCAATTTGTGGCAAAAATGAAATCTGCTCTTATCCTGGGTGACCAAAAGCCGGGTGCTGGAGACGGAGCGGAAGCAATAATGGGTATTCTCCAGAGGAGGAATGTTGTGTGTGGGGGGGCAAAGCTGGGCTTGATGGAGAACATGAGCAGCATCTTATTATTATGCAGATCAGAATCACAATAGAGGATTTCACAGGAATGTCACTCACGCCTCAGCATTCACCCCCGCCCCTTCAACCCACCCACTCTTACTAAGGCAGCCACTTTCTCAATTTGTTTTCTTTTCAGTATCTAATGGCGGATTTAAATGGAGGTCTCTAAGATCACAGTGAAATATTTCGATTAGGTGAGAGATAAAACCTCATTTTTGAGACCCACAAAATGGAAACCATTGTGTACAGGAGGCTCATATATTTATTGACTGCTTCCCCTGAACACCCATTCACTTATCTAGCACCTACAGACCTCCTATTCTCCACCATCATTCAGGCGCACCCCTCTGTCAAATTAAAACCATCCATCATAATTGACTCTGTAAAAAAATAACCCTCTTAGTGAAATTTCTAATCTCCAGTCACTGCACATAGTTAATGGATCCATGATGGTCATTTAATGGCTTACAGTTTTTTAATCTTTAACTTCAGCAAAATCCTCAACCACAGCACAATATACTCCAAATTGACCATACGAGAGCCTGACTTGCTGTAACAGCCTGAACAGAAGTGGTGTACAGTAAAGAAGGACAGGAAATAACCAAATAAGAAAGGCACAGAACTGAACCGAACTGAATAACAGTCTGAAAGAGGAGACAGTAATGACGTGGAATATAGCAGAATGTTCATTACTGGAGAGTACAAGGGAGCAATTTGTTTGTGCGGTTGGCTTTAGACCTTTTAATATTCACGTTCATTAAAGAATGTAAATAAAAAGAGAGAAAATGGTTTGATTGTGCTCCAGTGGATGTTTGAGCTAAAAGCAAAATATTTCAGCCTGTTGTTTCACATTAGCTCCCCCTGCCTTCATTGGAGAAATTTGCACTCTTCAAGTCTATTATGCCACTGCATGAACAGCAACAACTCTAAGTCAGAATGTTGTAGTCACTTCAAATTAGCCTGTGATGGTGTGCGAACCCTATAGCCCCCCCAACTATACACACGCACACATCTTTTTTTATTATTATAAAGGTATATTTGTGTGCCTGGACCTGATCCACAAATGCGAGACAGGAGTAAATGCCATTATCCCACATTCAAATCATGTTCATTATAATCGGATATTATTTCTTACAAATCAGACGAGCAAAATAGCAGAGAGTAAATATTTTGTCATCAAATAGACTATATTTAGTTGTTTTTTTTACTGAGCAACTAAACTCCCCTTTCAAAGCCAATGGCTACACTGAAGTCTAAATAGGACAGAGCATCAATGCTACATTTAGGGCCACAAACAAGCCTGATATCAGTGAAGCATCACAAGTAACCCTATTATGAAACTAATGATTCAGTATCAATGCAGGCATCACACAGAGAACCCCATTGATTTGGGTCGCCATCTTTACGAGTCAGTGATGCTTCAGTGGAACTCAGTTCGATGGAATGCAATTATTTCCCGTCGCTTTGCTGGGTCTTTGTTTCCTTCCTCCCTGGCTGTTTAATTAAAGAGGCGTTTTTTTTATCAGGAGGTGTCCCTGTGACCTGAACAGAGAGACTGAAATAAAGGGTCGTTTCCTGGGATCGGTAAAAATAAAGTCAGATTCAAACCACTACAGTAATCAGCTCCCCACTATCACCATGTTAAATGCTACTAAAGGAACCCAGGGTATAGGATCTGTCTCGAGTTCAAATGATACACAACCTACAGTAGAGTCTGATAACTTCCAGTAAGTAGGCCAGTGATTTTGTATTGAGTCGCCATCACTGCTGTATGTGTGAACACTTTAATATATTCTGAAATGCACTTAAGGGAGTGATTTGGATGTAGCCTAGGCTTTAAGAGGGCTCTTAGTTAGCCTATGTGTCCCACAGCATGCATCTCACGAGCCAATGTTCCTGGGTTTTCACAGGACTCATTTTCTGTGGTGGGAGGGCAGCCCTACTTAATAATTGAGCCAGAAATTCTCAGTTTGTTTCTGCTTTTGTTTGCTGGGTAACGTTGGCCAGCAGCCCTTTGTCCAGTTGAAGAGTTTTCCCAAGATGCTCCTGTGAAAGGACACTGGTCAGAACAGCTTGTGAATCGAATGAAAGTGTACCGCACCTTAGCTTTTCTTCACCAAAAACATTGCTTTTCTGCTCGTTCCTTTCAGATTCTATTTGCGAGGGGGGGCGTGTAAGCAAAGAAACCAATAGATAACAGCAACACACTGGACACCATGTCTTTGCCTGACAAACAGGCTTCTGCGGGTCTCGGTGGAAATCGAGGCTTTTCAGACAAAGCTTTTATTTTTGTGGTGTTTTTTTATTTTTATTTATTTATTTTTTTCCTCCGCTGTCATTCCCATCTGAAGACAATCCCCCATGTTTGCTCCCTTATGTCGGCGTGCATGAAGAAAGCGCTGATGCCTGGGTTTTGGAGCAAATCCTATGGGGAGCAGGCATTAATGTTTCAGACCTATAGATCCTTAGCATAATCCAGCCCAACACGGGGGTTGGTTGCACGTGTGCCTCCGTGCGAACATGCTATTCATCAATTTCTTGTACCTGGTAGCCCCTTAGAGATTTTGTATGTATATGTATCTGTATTTGTTGGCTTCCACTGTTGTAGATGGACTGCATTTATTTCTCACACCATGAATAGATTTTCATACCCCAGTTTTTGTTGAAGTTGCACCTTTGGGAACATAATGATGTTTTCGACTACCTGCACAATAAAGCATGGACAAAATAAGTGTATTTTGAAAGCAGTAGGGCAAGGGTGACTGAATTCAGTGAAGTCAATGTCTCTTTTTAGGCATGCTGAAGTCACACATTATGTACCTTGGAGAAACAACATAACATTTTACAGTATGAATGTCTCTCAGTGTGTGTTTTGAGCTTTCTCTGCATAGGAAGAGTCCATTTTACACTGTGTTATTATACGGCTCTCTAGAATGCTGCGAGGGCTTCCATTCACTTTGAATGGGCCTCCCCAACGTTCGCAGGTCCAATATTTCTGAATAATCACCGCTCCGAGAAAATAATGACCGCTGCCAATGGCAACGGGGTTTTTGCTTCTGTT
>JAVQKI010362652.1:0-17400 GCA_036025975.1 Nematalosa erebi
ATTGAACTGCCTCTGTGTATGAAATGCGCTATATAAATAAAATTGCCTTGCCTTGCCTATCTATCGATCGGTCTAGGTTGTATAACATTGTATATACATTTATTATATATCATCATGACAAAATTACAGCTAGAATATTGTCATTTTTAAAAAAGGTGGATTTTTAAAATAAAAAGCAAAGTTCAAATAAAACATTGACCATTTCTAATAAAATCATTAATAAATCTAATTCTGACAATGACTGCATGTCCTAATTATTGGTTTTACTTACTATTATTACAATACTGTCCATGAAAAACAAGGAAATTGCCCGGTGATCCCATACTTTTGATTGGTAGTGTACCTCATCAGTAGCCTGATGCATCAGCAGCTTTCACATTGTTTCACTTTGTGCAAAGCATCTGAAACCTGGCAATTGGCATATGTTCGCTTCATGGTGGTCACATACTTTCTGCTTCAACCAACCACTCCTGTTTGGTCTTGACATATGTTAAGTACTGGACACGTTTTTTGAATTCTTTGAATTCAACGTTATAGCTTTATTTGGTCCTCCCTCTGTCGGCTGATTGGCCCGTCCTAGCTTAGAGATGGAGCAAACCAAAGTTACGGCAGGCTCCATGGCGCAGTTGTGGAGCTAAATTAAATTGAGCGGAAGCACTAGGTGGCGCTAGCATGGCTGCCTCATAGGACATTCTGTAAGCATGTCATGGCAAGGACAAGTCTCCTGATTTGAAAACTAGTGTACCACAGGGGTCAGTGCTTGGACCCTGTCTTTACTTGAGTCCTGATGAAGTATTGCCATTTGTTGCAGAACTGCGCTGTTTGCATTCTTGTATTCCAGTTAACCCAGCTGTTTCCCATCAATGTTCAGCTTGATTCTTCTTCTCTGCAGCAATAGCTGAAGCTCACATACAACTAAACATGTATGTGTCATCAGTGATAATGGCCCTATACCACATTTACTGTAGCGGTCATCAAGTTGTGTAGATTCACACTGTACAATATTAGGTAGATTAGACCTCACCTTAAACAGTGTGCTACACAACCTCTTGTACTGTACAGGCAATGGTTATTTCTAAACTTGACTATATTGCAATGCAATATTGACTGGCCTTCCTGCAAGTGGTGTGAAATCCCTACAGACATGCAGCTTTGCGTCTTTGATCAGAGGACAAATGTAACCCCTCAACTAGTCGCTCGGAAGCCATTAAAATTCAAGGCCCTTACTGGCAAACAAGACTATGGTCCCTATTTTCCAGATTTATAGCATATTCTCTTATATGGGTAGCACATGTTGGTTTGTAGGCATTCCCATAACAATATGGTAGGCCTACTTTGACGGCAGAAAAATTGATCTATGTGCTGGACGCAACATTCAAAGGGGTTGGACTTCTGTTTCTTAATTAATCATGAGTTTGTTTTGAGTGTTACACCGAATTAACCAATGAGTCATCTCTCAATGCCTTTAAAGGAGACATAGAATGAAAAACCATGGTTTTGATGAATTAGGAGAAGTTGTGCTAGGAGAAGTTGTGCATGATACAGTACATGGTTGTGCCCTCCTTCATATGAAATCTTGAAATTAGAAACAACCACTAAAACATTGGCAAATTAGAACAAAGCCTACATGTGATGTCAAATAGCACAAAGCAATTGTAGTTCAATTGTGGTTGCCAAAGAGGGTGCCATTTAGCCAAAAGGACTATTTCAATACCCAGCGCAAATACAAAATCTTAAATAGACTAGAAAAATTGCGCTTGAGCTTATTTTTGGTCAATTAAAGTTGAATATATCATATTTTAACATCAGAGAACAATGTCCAACACGCCATACTACATACTACTAATACTTCCAACCTAGTTTGTCCCAATCAGTGGCACAGTCCATAATCCTGGTCTGATTTTGGCAAAAATGAGCTCTGCGGTGGATTACGCCGTTTCTTTTAGCTGACAAGCCTGTGAAGGTGCAAGTTCAGCCCCCACAGGCATCTCTGGCAGAAAACTGAACAATACACTCTTATGAAAATTGTAATGACAGCTTGTGTCGATTGCGAAAGCACAGAGCTCCTGTGCATATAGGGCCCTATGACTGGACCACCTCCATCCTGTTTTGATGGACCATTATTCCCTTTCTCGACTACTGCTTGCTGAGGTCACTGTCAAGACGGTTTTCATAATAATAACTCATTGGTGGAATGAATTAATGAACTAATGTTCTTGCAAAATCTTGACAAATAAATAAATTTGTTTATTTATAATACACATTTGCTATTGTTATTACGGCTGTTAACCATATTCTATGTGTCTGGCTTTTTGTAATTGTTTTCTTGTATTTACATTGAATTAAGATATGAAGCCGCTATCAAGACTCAGTTTTAAAACTGAATTTTGAATGGCAAAAAAATATGTTCTATGTTTAATTGTGTGTCACAATACCTCTGCACAGAATAATTCTTCATAAGCTAAATAAACAGACTCACATGCTGTACAGAACAAAAAAGACTGTGTCAACACTACTCTGCACAAGTATAAAAACATGCCTATTTTGTGATACGCATTCTGTTGTCATTTACTTGAACACACATACTGTGCAGACAAAAACATTTATAACAGTTGTTCTTTGTCAAGAGTAGACAAGATTTGGAGGAACACAAGTGATAAGCGCATCAGTATTTATCCACAAGATATATATTTGAATACGATAATCATCTTGGCACAGTCAAGCTGCTTTTCTTTGCCTCACTAGAAAAGAGAGGAGAGATGATCGGCCTCTGAAATGCATGTCAACAGATTATCTTTCATTGTAATGCATGTCGACAAACAACAAATGAACGATGGCAATGACACTCTGATTTAAAAGCATCCCTGAGTAATGTTACTTTTTCATGGACTAGCACTTTCACTTAGCCTAACATCAGCAAACATAATTGTGGTAAGCTATAAACATCATTAAATTACAGTCTTATGCAAGTGTTTTATATATTTACATATTTAATTTTCTAGGATCTTTAAATTATTAAAATCAGGGGACTTGTAAAGCCCCATTTGAAGAACCATATGAGAGCATGACAGGAAAACATGTCATATTTTAGTCTCTTATTCGCCTCCCTTGCTAGAATGAGTGGTGGATATAAACATTGCACCTTTGGCTTAGGCATGATTGCTTAGAGACTCCTCATGTGCATAAATTACTTTCTTGGCAAAGAAAGACTCAGTACATGCCAGTTGTGTTCACAGCATATCAATGAGAGATTACAAGAAAGCCAAAGCGATCTTAAGCGAGCAGTAGGGCAAAAACATTTTCCAACTCACTGTTTGGAACTAAGTTGAAGAATTAGCTGGTGACCTGCCCTGAACAGATGGACTGACAAAAGCACACAGTCACAGAGTATCCTACAGCTGAATTGTAAGTGTAAGTGCAAGTAGAGTACATTGGAAGACAACCACACAGTCATTCCAAGCTGCTCAGTTCAGACCTTAAACTCATGTTGCAGTGCCCATAGCAAGTAAAGCATACCTGCTTGTCAATCTGCTAATGTACGACGCTCTAAATAATTGCACTGATAAGATTAGTGACTGAAAGTCTCAAATTTGAATATGTTCAGACTCATTGTACAAAGGCCTTGCATGACCTGCATGAAAATATTTGCCAGCCAAAAATATGCAGACAATTAGGAGAGATCAGCTGTTGGCAGCATATAGTTCACACAGTCATGCATTGTTGGCACTTTTTCCAATAAATTATTTGAGGGCTGGTTATCTTAATTGTTTCACTTCTGGGCAGGTAACGCCGCACGATCCAGCTATAAAAATATAATCGGTGATTCAGAGCGCCAATGAGGGCCTTGAATGCTCCATGTCGTCCAATAGGATTTTAAGTCCTTATGTGGTAAGCACACCCCTTACTTTGAACCTACAGAGTACCCACATGTCATTGGAGTAGTCTCAGCTGTTCGGAGACTCAGTTATTTGCTAAGAGTTTGTGAATGGAAGACGTGTCCGACTGTTAAAACCTTCATACCAGAATGGTAAGTGCAGTTTGCATGAAACGTTCATTTTCCATAGCAAGTTGAAGTGTAGGCCTTTATAAGTACGCGTGTCCATGCCTAAACACATACTTGTCGACAGCCGTTTAAGTCATAGTTAGCCAGGTGAGCACATTCAGTAAGCTAGGCTAGTTGGTTAGCAAAGCGGTTTACTGGAGAACTCCTCAAATTAATTGACATATTGCAAATTGACAGTCTCTTACGATGTCCCTGATTCAAGTTCGAATGCGTAAATATAGTGTCCTTCCATATGAAAAGCGTCAGAGTCAGAGTTCTGCATATTCCCCTCTAGCAAGCTAGCATTGCAGGTTGACCTAGCATGCTATTCGTTGCTTTCTATGCATTCTCACTACTCCTTAGTTAGCCAGTTAGCCAACACCAAAGGATAGCATCCCTTTTTAGCCAACTTCCCCTGATGTTGAATGACTGGCGCAGTTGTTGTGTCCCTCAGCACAACAGCTTGAAGACTTTTGAATTTGGACACGTGTGCTTAACGTTTAAGACTCTTAAACTAACGCGAAATATGAAATTCACCAAAATTAATATAGTAGACTAGTTGTCATATGGGTAATCATGCATAATGTGAAGTATAGATCTGTTTATCATCTGAAATTTCAGATCACATGGTCTGTCTGCCGTGACACTATATTCGCTTTATATGATGTGGTCTTCTCTTTCAGGCCATTATGGGAGTGCAGCTGGTGGTCAGCTTGCTGGCCGCCAGCATAATGCAGAGGATGGCCCCACACTGCTCCTTTGCACGCTGGCTGCTCTGCAATGGCAGGTACGGTCTCTTGTACTGTACCACATTAGTTTAACAGTATATTGTTACACAGTTGAACTGCAAAAAATGTTTGTCTTCTGCTTTTAGTCTCTTCCGCTTCAAGCACCCGTCTGAAGTAGAGCTTTGTGCCTTGGCTGGGAAGCAGGTGACCAAACCAACGAAGAAAGACAGGTGTGAATTGTCAGGGAAGACTCTTGTTAGTACAGCTGCCTTCAGCTGACACCATCCGATACTGAACTCTTTGTGTTTTGTTGTGATTTCTCAACTGCCTGCAGGAGACAAAATGGAAACAGAGAAAGTAAACCCCTAACAGTGCCAAAGGATATAGATCTTCATCTGGAGAGCACACCCATAAACGTCCTTGATGCCCTAGGTAAATTCCTAGAAGTAAATGTGAAAAAAAGGAAATATATATTTTAGGGTTTCATCTTTGTCACATTATGTACCATAATATCTCCCCACAGTGTTGAGGTTCTTTGTTGAGTACCAGTGGCTCATCGATTTCGCCATCTATGCGTCAGGAATATTTATCTTTACCGAGGCCTACTATAGTGTGGTGGATGCCAGCAATGAGGTCAACATTGGTGCCATCTGGTGTGTGCTGACTGTATTTTTTTGCCTGTATCCTTCCCTGCTCACGTTTGCAACATATTTATTGCATAACATATTGTTTCTTTATTAGGAAACAATGATTGATTTTCAGCCATTACAAATATTTTTTGCATTTGTAACTGTTGCTGTTTGTAGTGAAGCACACATGACTTCAAAACTTATCTGTGTGCTAAAACAATTTTTTATGTTTGCTGGAATTGGTCTCCAGACTGTGTTAATTCCTTAAGGAAATGTTTAGGCTCTTGAGAGACCCCTTTTTTCTACCATTCATGGTTTTGGCTAGTTTGTCATCCTTGACCCGAGATCCTCAGGAGAACTCTGCACACTCTAATGAGCCACTACTTCAGTGCTGATGCGGATGGCGAGAGCTCTGTGTGTTTGGCTTTTGGCTTTCTGTCCCTCTTGGTAGCCATGTTGGTGCTGGTCGTGAGGGAAGACTACCTGGAGTTTGGCCTGGAACCTGGTATGTGTCCTTCCCCGGACGTTCAATGTTTTGGTATATTTAAAAGTGCAGTTAAGCGATTTGTAAATATGTAACACTCTTTGTCATGTTATGCTGATATCTCCTCACAACTGCTGCAAAACTGTAAAAATTCAGTTATGCCTTCATTCAAATGCAGTATTTTTGACATTTTGAACATACAACACAAACATAAAGAAATGTATTGTCATCCAGCGTCACTCACTTCTGACAGAATGTCCTGTTGAAAGTTTTTTGGCAACATTTCACCTGTGTTGTTTGTATTTTGTTTAGGTTTTAACAGTCTTTTTGACAATCTGGAAGTTTTTGCTAAACAGCAAGGCTATGAATGGTCGTAAGTACCCTCTGAAATTCATGGCGATTAAAGGACATTTGTAAATTGCTTTATATTGTAACGCTGTATCAAACAATTTTTGATCTTTTTTTTTTTTTTTTTACCACTAGAGTTCCTGTTACCAAGTTGACTTTGAAGCTGGCTTTGGCTGCTATTTGTGCTTTTATTGGTGCCTTGCTGGCTTTTCCTGGACTGCGTCTGGCACAGACCCATCTGGATGCTGTGCAGATGAACGCTGACCGCCCCTTCATTAAGTAAGACACAAACCATCATCCATGTAGAGGGATGACCATGATGGTAGTGGAATGATAAGACCTTGTCAGCTGTCTTCAGCGAAACCATCAGCTTTGTTTGTAAAGAGCATATAGCTTGCTATCCTTGAAGAGGTTGAGGATTGGTCCACAGACAATATGCCTTTCATAGCTGTATCATAAGCGGGCTACCTTTTCACTTTCCAGGGTCATTTTGGTTTTAGTCCAAAAATAAGTAGGACTACAGTAGCAATCTAACTTATAGTTCTTTTTTGCTTGTACTTTTGTTATGCAATAAATTATGTACTAATGATGCATGATTTTAATGGCAGTCACTTTACTGAAAGGATCTTGCATACTTGCATAAAGGACCTGTATTTCTCAAAAACCCAGATATTATTAGATGTTTTAGGCAACAATATTTGTAGTTTCATTTTTGTAACATTTGTGATGCTGCTATGAATGGATTATATCTTTCATTTTCCAAAATGCACCCGTCAAGCTAAGATTTGTGACTAATAGAATTGCTTCATGATAAAGTATTATAGCTGTGAAGTTGGTGCTTGTTATTGTGGAATATATCAGGACTGCATTCCTCTCCATGTGTGTTCCTTGCCCAGGGCCCTCCTACACATCAGCTTCCTCTCCCCGCTGTTGGTGATTGTGCTGTGGGTGAAACCGATTGCCCGAGACTTCTTGGCCAACGCTCCCATGGGAAAGACAACAGTAACACTGTAGGCATATAAACATAACCTTAAAAACAAGACCTTTCTTATCAGTGATGTCTTATCACCAACACATGCTTCTTTGTCTGTGCCCTTATTTGGTTTTTGTGTTGGGCAGGATCCCCAGCTCCATGTTTAACTCGGTGCGTCTGTGGACGGTGGTGGCCTTGTGTGTGCTGCGCCTGTTGCTCACGCGCTACCACCTGCAGGCCTACCTCAACCTGGCCCAGAAGTGGGTGGAGCAGATGAAGAGGGAGGCTGGCCGCATAGCTGCCATTGACATCCAGCGGAAGGTTAGGAGTTCAGGAGGCATCACAGATATTTTACTATATTATGCATACATATAAATGTATACAGTATACGCATTCTGATCAAAATGGTCTTTGCACGCTGAACTGAAACCCGTATTTGCCAGATTAGAGAACAACCCAAGAGCACCCTAGCCTTAACACGTTTGTTTGATTCTCAGTAAATTAAAACCATGTTGGCTCCCTGTCTGCCAATGCACTCTTGTGCACCAAATGTAAATGGCAAAGTGAGTGTTAAAGCAAGGTTATAGGACCATGAAGTGATGCGTTTCTCCTGCCACTCACAGGTTACCCGTATATTCTGCTACTTGACCGTGGTCACACTCCAGTACCTGATCCCTATCCTACTGATACTCTTCTCAACCCTCGCATTAAAGACTTTGGGTAAGTCATGCTTTAGCACAGAATGACAATGTCCACACCATTTCAAACTATACGGTATGTCTGTCTTTGTGTTTATTAGACTGGAGATGTATGCCTGTGTACAGTAGGTATGGACAGTAAAAGCAAAGAGGGTAAAAACGGAGCAAGAGGCACAAACGTTTGTGAAGTTACGTGTTCTATTTTATCCCCCTTCATGCAGACCAGAATCGAGCCCTCATACATTCATAAAAAAGATCATTGAAAAGTTTTTATTGTGACATATCCACTTATGCAGACCGGAACTATTCATGTTTGCTCCTGTTGTAAAGTATTATGTTGCTCTATCTTGGTCAGTATTCAGTGATCTTTGGTTACCCTTTCAGTATGGTCAATCAGTGATAACTATTCAAACTTGTTTGGGTAAAAATGGTTTTTCCACATGCTTTCCCAGGCGACTTCTCGTGGTGTTTTGCTGAGGAGTCCCCAGGCATAACACCAGCACTGGTCCTCCCCACCTCACCGCCTCCTGTCCCAGGAGTTGAGGACGACGAGGAAGCCGAGGACATGGAGGAGGAAGTCCAGGCCACCGTGGCCCACCTCGCCGAGGCCTTCCATAGCCTCCGCGCAGTCCTCACGCCACTCTTCTTCCGCGGCTTCTTCGCCTTCCTCACCTGGTGGGTGGCCGCGTGCCAGGTCATCAGCAGCCTTTTTGGTATCTACTTCCACCAGTACCTGATGCACAACTGAAAAGGGGGGGCCTCCGTCTTAAACTGCCCCCTATCCCTTTGCACTGCTCAGATTACAGCCTCTCCACAAACACACATGCAGATTTTGCCTTCAGTCAAGATCACCGCTTGCAACGTGTTAAGGGGGTTGAAGTGAAGTGTACCCTCACGCAGCAAGAGTGAAATGATGACACTGAAGTGGCACTATGAAGTCATATCAGAAATGGCAAGCTGACTACAAAACATTGTCAGGCTATTGGCAAGGCTGGACCTGATCAGAGTTTATCCATAACTCTACCATTTTAGCATGACTGCAGTGCCAGAATATGTCATCTTCGATCATCTAGAAAACAAATAACCTAAAACTGATGGCCATTTTGACACAATAAGTAGCGAAACCAATAGCTTAACAATGGCAGTTTCTCTCAGAGCCCTGACCTTACCTACAATCAAAACCATTTAGATTTACTTATGATCTGATGGCTTGTATTTATTTTGACATGTTCTGTCATACTGTAATATCACTATACTGTTTTTGTATGTAGGGTACATCTAAAGAATTTTTATTTACTAGTTTTTGAACTGTGTGTCCAAAGCGTTAGCCACCCAACCACATGCTGCAATAGGGAACTATAGTATTCGCTGAATACACTGGGATTCTGATCAAATCGAAGTGCCTGGAAACTCAGGGATTTTGACGTCAGTGGTGGGATTTTGTTTTCTAACACCTAACCCAGGCTGAGCCAAGCTGAACGTTGTGGCACAGTGTCTGACAAGACACGCATCCAGCCACATCTGGTCACCGGGAGGGCTCAGAGAGGTTGGGCTTTCTGTCCAGTTTTATTTAATGCCAAGCACTGTAAAGATTCAAGAATTTCATGGGAAGCTTTCATGTCCTGTCGCCCTACAATGCCATGATGAGTTTAAAAGTAATCGTTTGTATTTATTTATTTATTACTGAGTGCCACATATAATTTAACCCTCATCTATGATTTCTAGCGGTACTCTCCCTGTTTAAATTAGCGTTCAGAGCAAGGTTTGATTTTACTTAAGACTGAGAAAAAGAATGAGCCGTCAGTCACATCTCTGTGGGTGTTTTTTTGCTAATCTGCTTTTTTTCTTGACTGAAGAGATTGTTTTTCGAATGCTCGGTGATGAGCCATGTATTTGGTACCTGTTAATTTGGTTGAGTTTTAATAAAATGAAAAGGTTGATTTTGAAGTTGCAGCACATGTGAGGTCTCTCTGATTACTACATTTAAATATTACTTTTTAAAAATTTTAATGTTGATGTGTTCAGAAACATGCATTTCTAGTCATGTATAACCTTTGGCCCATGACACTCTATATATCTGGAAAAAAGAGGATGGTTTAATTGTGCCAAAAAATACTAGTACAGTGCAGTGAATAGATAAGGTAACATTGTCCCACTCTAGGCGCTGACATGATTTATTAGCGATATTATTTCACTTCCACACACCGTCAGGACGGACAATGGGGCAGAGTCGCGGGTCAGCCGGTCACTTGTCTGGCCATTTTATTAGCTGGTTGTCTGGGATATGCTTGACTGGAGGCTATTTATATCAGCTGAGTGATGGTTTACTGACTGGGGGAAGACTGGCTGCCTCACATAGCCTCAGGCACCGGCAAAAAAGACTCAGATTTACATTCTGGGAAGTCCTGTAACTGGGTGAGTAAAACTAGTAGCAACATTTATGGGCCAGTGGGAATAGGGTGTAGTGTAGTTTTAGAGATTGAAAAGTCTCCATTTTGCTCAGCTAAAAATCTCGTTGGGAGGACCAGATATTTTTCCGTTTACATTCATTCAATTCCGTATTATAATGTACTGAGATAAGAGAAACTAGCATAACAAACTGAACGGTGACATGGCAGACATTTTCATTTCGCGTCAGTTTTGTGCATGCGTTGCGGAGGCCTTGCCATATCCCCTCTGGTTTTCATGGTTGCTGTAACGACTGGCGGCTGACTATTCAGACGTGGTCTGCAGACTGCCACCGTTCTCTGGGGACGAGCCCAGACGTAACCCCTGCGGCCTTCTTTTCCGTGTTGATCACGGGGCAGAGAGACGTGTCTGTCTGAATAAATTCAGTCATTTTATTTTATGAAAGATCAAACCTGTCTCAAGTTAAAAAAAAAAAAAAATCCGCGCGAATAAGTAGAGGGAGAGCAAAATAATTTTGGTGATACTCTGACAGAGCCGCTGTGCAGAGGTGTTGTACAGAGAAGACATATTCAAATAAATTATTGCAATTAGCCCAATAATTAAGATTTATTTAATTTAGTGTTTGCATTGTCTTGAAATTTAAATAGCCCTGAAATTATTTGCAAACATTTAGAAACACCAATAGACCTAATATTTTTTTTTTATAAGAAAACTGAAAATTTTATTAAGGCAAAACGATACTTTGACATGAAAAACTCTCACAATAAATACACATCAATGTTTAAACAAGTCCCGAGGCTATCCAATATGATCAGAAACCACGTTCCTTCTCTTCACACAATGTCTTATGGTGACCCCTAGTGGACAGTACAGTGAATCAATCAATCCAGGATAAGAAGCTAGATCTTCTGTTTCATTCTTTCTGATCAAAAAAAGTTTGTTAAATCACACTTCGCAGAGGAGTAAGCTACTTAATGTATGAGGTGCAAAAGGTCCACATGGAATACGAGTGAAAAAGCCAGAAAAAAACTGTAAAAGTCTTAAAAGGGGGAAACATGGACTATTCGGAGGACGTTTCACCATTAACTAGGCTGCTAGAAGAGCAAACTGAAAGCAAAACAACGCAAAACCACGGTAGACTAAACCAAAATTTTAAAGTGCATGCAAGCGCAAAAGCTTAGGGTTCAGTCATAGCCACTAAAATAGCTTGAGTGTGAAGAACAGCCTGTATGTATGCTTTACCGCTAGAGGGTGCACTCCACCATCGACATGTTTGTCAAGCATAATTATTGTCCCTTGAGGTCATATTTCCCGCATTGATAACAACTTGCAACACACAACCTCGACACAGAACAAAATGCTGTAGGATACTTATACAAATAAATTCTAAAAACACACCTTTGGTCAAATTCAGGAACTTGTACATAATTAGACAAGAGTATAAAACATTAAAAAGAAGAAAAAATATACTATGCTCCTTTTGGATACAACCATTTCAGAATATGGAAAGTCCCTGAGAAAGACACTATATTCATTACATCAGTTTTCCACTCAGAAATGCATATGCATTTCACATTGGAGCATGTTAGTTTGGATGGCATTGTTGGACAAGCTGTCTCTGAAAGCGATAGGCTAAATTTTTTTTTTTTTTTTTATGAATGTGAGACCCATAACACCTATACCTTCATGTTGCCGTTCTGAGTTGTATTGGAAATATTGGCTACTGTGTTTACGGCACACTGCTCACAAGGGAACACTGTTGTGGGGCTCTGCAGTCCCTCAGCCCTCCCTCAGAGGCACCAGCCCCTCACAGGGCTCATTACCTCGTATTCCACACCTTCAAAAAATACCACTGAAAAGCTCACGTCTGTCCTCAAGTGCTTGAAGAATGAATGCTGTGCTGTAAGCGTGCCCATATCAATACCAGCCCCAGTAACCTGACCCACTCGCTGTGAGCAGGTGTGTGTATGGCTGTTGTGGGTAAGGGGGAGGGGCTGGGGGTGGGGGTAGCAGGGTTACCTGCCCGCTGTTATCTCTGCCACCCTCCATTGCTCTCAATCTGCCTGAGTGGAGGGTCCCCTTTCTCCTCTGACAAGCTCCTGGCCACCATGTGTGGGGAGGGGTAGTTACCACCATCCCTGCCCATGGCAGAGTGAGGCTCCTGGGGAGGGTGGCCACTGATTGGCGAACGGGCCCCCACGTGGTGCGGCGGGGGTGTGGTCGGAGAGCTGATGTGCTCAGGGGAGGCGCGCTCTGATTTGATGCTGAGGTTGAGTGACGAGGTGGAGGGAGAAGGAGGGGTGGAGTTCTGAGAGTAACCCCCCACAGACATGCTGCAATGGCCAAAAACAGAGAAAGAGGCGATCAATAGCATTCTACACAATGGAAATGACTTGTTATTAACATAGACGTGCACGACAATGAACCATTTCGCCTTCCACATTAAGCACTAGAGCAAGTGATCACTCATTAAAGCATTCATGGGCTGTGGGTAGCCCCTGCTGGCAGAAAACACTGTACAAGAGCATGAATCATGATGCCAAACACTGCACACAAAGTGAGTCAAAAAACAATATGGCTCCTTTAGACATCTATAAGTTGTCCGAAAGCAAATGATTTAGGCCCTGTCACCATGGTCAGGAGGAGTGTCTTACCCTTGGCTAATGTGCGGCAGGTGAGCTTCATGTTGTTGCATCTGCTGCCAGGGGCTCATAGACCCACGCTGTATGCTTCCAGAGTGGGGGAAACTTGGGCGGGAGTACTCTAGGACAGACAAAAACAGCCTTGTTTCATTTTAGACTTCATTTTGATTTAATTTCATCGTACAGTAAAATAAACACCTTATCATTCATTCAAGTAATGACCTTGACTATAGCTTTAGATATTTACAAAGTGTTTTGTTTTTGTTGTTGTAGTTTTTATCCAGAGCAAATGATTCACTCTTACTATGCCAAGGACTCTGCCTGCACCTTGGCAATGTCTCCTGGTTTTGCCTCAGGGGGCGATACTTAGTTGATGGTATTTTTATACTAGGTGCTATTGATTGTACGATAAACAATCTTTTCTTAGTCAAACTAATTTATCCATTATAAATTCACAGTGATAGAAATGGATGAGACTGGTAGATACACAAAATCAGCCATTAAGACAGCAGCCGTATAAAAACTTAAAGCTAAAGAATGTTGTAGTTGTTTTTTTTTTTTTTTTGCATAGTAGTTATGGCAACCAAAGAGCAGAGGCTCACCAGACGGCCCGTATCCTGCCAAGCCGTGGCCCAGCAGTCCTGCCTTCCCCATGGACACCATAGAGTTGCCAGGCTGCATGCTGTGATAGACCACTCTCTGGAGACGAGAAAAAACCTGGCTATTACTTCACATCAGACCAACAACACCAGACGTATCCGGTGGTATGCTTGCAAAAGTACATTTTTCCCCCTGAATTCACGTAATTGCGAGAACTTTAGATCATAATAGATTAATCAATCACACGAACAACTAATACAAGAGTTTCTGTATGTCAGTTCAGATTGTGTTTTGTGACCAAAAGAGACTCCAGATAGTGCGTGCGGTAGTTGCAGGAGGGGGCCGTAGTGTGTGTGTGTGTGTGTGTGTGTGTGCATATGTGCGTGCGTATCTGAGTGCATGTATGTGTGAGAGAGGGAGTATATGTGAGAATGGCATCACTGTAGCGCTTCTAATTTGGTGCAATGGAAGCACTGGCAAGAGTGGTCGTCAAGACAATTATATCCACAGGCAGTAGACACATAAAAAAACAGTCCTGTCTGTATCTTACATCTCTCACATTGGTCAGGTTGGAGCGCGCGCCGGGTGGGGTGTCCATGCGTCGACCCTCGCCGCCGAGATTAAGCGGGGGTGACGACTTCATCTCCAGGGCTCTGCTCACGTTGCCATGGGAGAACATCGAGTAGCCGATACCTTCAGAGAAACACACATGGGAAGTGAAAAACAAGATGTGGCCGACCTCTTGTTTCACTCGTTCCCTCTGTCCCTCATTCATTCGCTCTCTCTCCCCCTGCCATGCAGACTCTCGCTTATTTAAAAGAGAAGTGCTTTTTTTCACTGAACTTTTGAAGCAGTATCTGTTCACCACAGCTGGCTTTTGAGATACCTCAGATAAGATTGATTCGTATTGCACTTCAGTGTGTAGCATGTACCACTGCTAGTACATATGTTGATAGCAGTTAGGATAAATTCAGTAGGATTTAATTGATATTCAAAACAACAATTCAAAATATGACACGCTATAGAACGTCTGTTTTGTTTGCTCTGGGTTGTTTTGTCTAGACTGAGAAAAGCTTTTGTACCATTGGTGTGCTGCATTCATATGCAGCCTTGCAAACGTTTTAAGCCGCGTCTCGCCAATGTGACCACATGATGTGCTAAAGTGAATATTGCGATGGGAATCCCATGCAACGCGACTAATAGCTGCGTGGGGTGAGGTATGGGGCTTGAGGAGTTGTCCAGCAGGTGTGATGTTCAGCGCAGAAACCACAAATCAGCCTTTGCGCGCTGTTTCACACCGCTTAGCAGAGCTGTGGAAGGGGGGTCTGTTTCACACACTGAGACTTCCTGTAAGCGAGCGAGAAGTCTACTGAGCAGGCTCAAGCCGTCGCACGCTGGTTTTCTATTAGTGTAATTCAAAAAACAGTGTGGTTGTCAGTCGTTACATTTGTATGATGTTTAGTTGTGCTGCAAAGAGGCAGTTTTTTTTTTTTTTATCAATGGCAACATAGCAAAGTGTATGGATTCTTTTATGTTTTTTATTATGAAGCCCCCCCAACACACACACACATACACACATGCCTACATGTAGTGTAAAGCAACCTTGTGTATTTTGAAAGGTGCTATATAAAACGAAGCTATTATTATTATTATTATTATTATTATTATTGTTATCATTACTTTGTGTATGTAGTTTACAGTTTTGCTTGCAGTAGTACATACTACACAACCACACTCTGCAGTAATCAAATATGTCAGTACTCGTTCATATATATTCATAAATACAACACCTGCAGGAAGAAAATAACTGTATTGAACAATCCTCCAAAGACAGACGAAGCTGGAATGTGCATCCTCGGAAAGAGAGGATCAGGAGGACCTCTCACCTGAGTGTGGTGTCATGAAACCCGAATGGGCCGCCTGACCAGCCGGACTGGTGGTGCCAGATCTGTGGCTGAGAGGCTTGAAGGCCGGGGCACGGTGTGGCCCTATAGCCGAGTTGGAGATATTAGTATAACCGTTCTCACAGCCGGAGCTCATCAGGGCCTGGGCCTCGGCCGGTAGGAGGGAGGGAGGCTGTGTGGGCACAAAGGCTTTGTTAAAGAAGCTAATCAAACAAGGAAATAAAGATTAAACAACAAATCCATCAGACACCTAACAATGCAAAAAATTGGGAAACAAAACACACACTAACACAACACAGTGATAAAAAAAAATACTGACAGATACAGAAGCACGAAGGCTTTATTCAGAGACTCAAATATTACCAGTTTGTTTACTGCTATTTCCAGTGTGTTAAATTAATTGGGCTATAAAATCCCTGAGCATTGCTGCTGCCCCCACCCTGCTCCCCAGGGCTCTAAGAGGCACTCACGTAAAAGCGCTGGCGTGCCACTGAGAGGTCCATGCCCTCGCTGAGCGGGTACTTCTCCCCTCCCACCTGCATGCTCTCCTCGTTGTCCAGCTCGGCTCCGTCCAGCCCCAGGCCTTTCCTCCGCAGCGTCTGCAGGAGCATGGAGACAGACAGATCATATTCAGAACAAACACCAGCAGTGGATGAGCAGTTTGGCTCTGACTAACTTTTATTATCTTTTTTGTTATCATTTTCAGGTAACGACCGTAGAAGAGCAGTTTGATTGTTTTTGTCTTACTTGCAATTTTATTGCAAGTAAGATTTTATTGATATTAACTGAAATGAACAAAGAAAAAAACACATGTCCTTTGAATTTTGTTACAGTATATGAAGGTATAGTGTTTTGGAGCCAACCTCTTTGTATATTCTCTAAATCTTTTAACTGAAATATGCAGAGAATATAGGATGTGCAACCTATTACCAGGTTGCACCAAGTAGTCATAGTAATAAGCACTTTATTACATGAGTCAGACTGACTAGGCCTCCCACTAAGAGACAGATGTCTGCAGTCCTTGGTTATCACACAGATTATTATCTTCCTTTTGCATACTACTACACTACTACATAGACATAGCCCAGAACATTGACACGTGTGTTTGACAAGGAATCTTGACAAACAACAAGCAAAACATTTTTCACTGGTCCTCCCACTGACCGTGTAAGCATGTAAAAAGAAGAGATTTGATGAAATAATTGTAATACATTTTGTGTATTTACAACAACAACAACAACCACAAAAAAGGCGCATCATAAAAAGGAACTCTCTGTGGTAGCCTATTGTACCTCCAAAATATCTGTGTTGGTCCTGCTCTCATGGGGCTCGCTGTACTCAGTGTACTTGAGTAGGACCTTGTCCATGTCGGTGCTGGCATATTGGAACAAGCGGTTGGTGCTGTTGAAGATGATGAGGGCGATCTCACAGTCGCACAGCACGCTGAGCTCGTACGCTTTTTTCATCAAACCAAACTTGCGTTTGGTGAACGTCACCTAACAAACCACATCAACTCACACTTAGAACACTAGGGCAGAGCTGACACAGTGCTGAGATGGGCTGATAAGCTTACTGTCAAAGTACGCTTTCACCGACAACGAGGAGTGATGAATTAAGAGTTTATTTAAACAATTTATTTTAGTTTCCCTTTTCACATTATGTACTTTATAATGCCAATGTAAATAAACAAATATGGACACTTTACTTCCTGTACATATTGTTAGGATTCAATTCAGAGATATAATATATTAAAAAGATAACAAATAAAATACATGTTAATGTCGATTCAAATGTAGAGTAATTAAATAGGTATGAAACATACCTGACGGTTTCGCTGGTCCATAATACGTGAGATCTGTATTTTCTTCCGCCCCATTGCTTCACCTTTCTTAATATATACTAGAGTTACCTGTGGAAAGCAGTCGTTTAGAATTTATACATTT
>JAVQKI010362873.1:0-10066 GCA_036025975.1 Nematalosa erebi
TACGATCAAAATAATATCATGTTATCATTATTCCATTTAAGCAGTAGATGTATTCCGACTCAACATCTCTGAAAACAATACCCATTTTAACACTGAATGTCAAAAATTGTCCATAAAAAGTGTATTTGTTTTGCAACAGATAGGGAGAACCAGTCAATCCTGATCACGTAAGTAATCAAGTAGATTTGCTGTAGACTTTAATAATGATCTATGGAAACCTAATTTTTACAATGTTCCATCAATGTTTTGGCAGTGGAGAATCCGGTGCAGGCAAGACAGTCAACACAAAGCGTGTCATCCAGTACTTTGCAACAATTGCAGTGTCTGGGGACAAAAAGAAAGAGGCAGCCCCGGTTTCTGGCAAAATTCAGGTGAGAGGAATATTAATTTAATATCTAATAATAATAATCTAATACTCATCCATCTCCATCCTTCATCAGCATAGCAATTAAACTGTAATTCTCCATTGTGCAGGGAACACTAGAAGATCAAATTATCTCAGCCAATCCTCTGCTCGAGGCTTTTGGTAATGCCAAGACAGTCAGAAATGACAACTCCTCTCGTTTTGTGAGTGAACCAGTGCCTAATAGTCTGATCGAAGATTCTTGAGTCATTAGATATGCTGTGGTGGAATTTGCATGTTTAGTCTTATTAGAGGTGTTGTTCATTCTACAGCTGTTTACTGTATATCACATCTCTTTTTCTCAAAACCACAGGGCAAATTTATAAGAATTCATTTTGGAACTTCAGGAAAACTGTCTTCTGCTGACATTGAAACTTGTGAGTATCTCAAGGTTTACCTTATCCAGTTAAAAACTAAGCCACTTTTGCAAAATGTAAATCTGAGAAACTGCTTTTTTTCAGATCTGCTGGAAAAGTCCAGGGTAACATTCCAGCTTCAAGCCGAGAGAAGTTACCACATTTTCTACCAGATCATGTCAAACAAAAAACCTGAACTAATAGGTAGGACAGAAATCTCTTACAGCTCATTCAAGCCTTCTCTCTAGTCCTTTTCAAACATGACAAAAGTTGTCTAATGAAATGTGTCCTTCCCAAACAGAAACACTTCTCATTACCACCAACCCTTACGACTTCCCATTCGTCAGCCAAGGGGAAATAAGTGTTGCCAGCATAAATGACAGTGACGAACTAATGGCCACTGATGTGAGGAAATGTTATTGCCGTTCTAATGTTGACATTGTGTAATGTTAGAAGTAATGGTAGGTATGTAACCACTAATACCACAGCTACTACCATTACTACTACTACTACTACTTCTACCAATAATATTAACAGTAACAACAACAACATTAATAATACGAAGAAGAAGAATCATTGTGATATGTGTTGTTAGAAATTCATATGTTGTGTATTGTCTTCATTTGTTGATCCCCCTCCCAGTGTGCTGTGGACATTTTGGGTTTTAGTGGTGAAGAGAAGATAAGTATTTACAAGCTGACAGGAGCTGTGATGCACTATGGTAACATGAAGTTCAAGCAGAAGCAGCGAGAGGAGCAGGCTGAGCCTGACGGTACTGAGGGTAAGAAAATACATCCTTAACCTCTTCAGCAGTAAGGATGTATTCACTGCTTATTTGTCTCTGTAGTTTTTTCAGTTCATTCACTAGTGAAAATGTTCTCATTTGGGGCTTCTATGACAGTTGCTGACAAAGCAGCTTACCTCATGGGCCTCAACTCGGCAGATTTGCTCAAAGCTCTGTGCTGCCCGAGAGTGAAGGTCGGAAATGAGTATGTGACCAAGGGTCAAACTGTTCAACAGGTAAGCCTCGAGAGAATGCTGAGAACGCTGAGAATGTCTCCTTAGATAAGTCTACTGTACATTACGGGAAAAATTACGAGACTGTAGGTAATTGCTCACAGGTGTACAATTCCATCGGAGCGCTGGCCAAGTCAGTTTACGAGAAAATGTTCCTGTGGATGGTGATTCGCATAAATCAGATGCTGGATACCAAGCAGCCCAGGCAGTTTTTCATTGGCGTCCTGGACATTGCCGGGTTCGAAATCTTTGATGTGAGTCTTTGTTGAGTTATAGCCTTGTCCAACCACATGCCATTTAGTAAAGGTAGCCCCCTGTGTCACTCTGTGTGGGGGTAATATATTTCTTTTGTTTGTCAGTATAACAGTCTGGAACAGCTATGCATCAACTTCACCAATGAGAAACTGCAACAGTTTTTCAACCACCACATGTTTGTGCTGGAACAAGAGGAATACAAGAAGGAGGGGATTGAGTGGGATTTTATTGACTTTGGGATGGACTTGGCTGCCTGTATTGAGCTTATTGAGAAGGTAATTACTTTAGTTGTTATTTACATTGGCAATGGATATTCATTAAAACAACATGGCCTTATTTTCCTTACTGTGTCACATATTGTGCTTTGCTTTTAAGCCAATGGGCATCTTCTCCATCCTTGAGGAGGAATGTATGTTCCCCAAGGCATCAGATACCACCTTCAAGAACAAACTCTATGACCAGCATCTTGGCAAATCAAACAATTTCCAGAAGCCAAAGCCAGTGAAAGGCAAAGCCGAGGCCCATTTCTCCCTGGTGCATTACGCTGGCACTGTGGACTACAACATCACCGGCTGGCTGGACAAGAACAAAGATCCTCTTAATGAGACGGTTGTGCAACTTTATCAGAAGTCCTCTTTGAAACTGCTGTCCTTCCTGTACTCCAGCTATGCCTCTACTGAGGGTATTTTATTCCATGATGACAGTGATAATGTTTACAACCTACACAATCTTAGAATTTAGGATGTTTTATTCCATGATGAAAGTGATAATATTAACTACCTACACAATCTTTAGCACAGGACCACATGTGCTTAAGCATGGTTTCCATGTTGTTATAGAGAACCCTGCTTGTCTTTTTTTATCATATTCAATATCATTCTTACTTTACACACACACACACACACACAAATTTGATATGTGTAACTGTCTTACACATTTATGTCTGTATATTCTCATACAATCAGATTTCTAAATACCCTCCTCCGTTCCTAGAAACCAGTGCTGGTGGAGGCGGTGGGGCTGGAGGGGGGAAGAAGAGCTCCAAGAAGAAGGGCTCCTCCTTCCAGACAGTCTCGGCCCTCTTCAGAGTAAGTGCTGTACTATAGCGCAGTAGCACTGAGCCAGATTCCTGCTACATCAAAGCTCCTTGTAAATGTTTTGCAAGACAAAGGGAAATAAACTGTGCATATAATGTGCTACTGGTGTGTCTGCTCCATAGGAGAATCTTGGGAAACTGATGACTAACTTGAAGAGCACTCATCCACATTTTGTGAGGTGCCTTATACCTAATGAAACAAAAACACCAGGTGTGGATAAAAGAATAAATAACAATAAATAACTTAATAACATGCTTTGATAATTTAAGTAACACAGAGATAAAACAAGTTTTTATAACTTAATTCAGGTGTGATGGACAATCATCTGGTCATCCACCAGTTGAGGTGCAATGGTGTTCTTGAGGGCATCAGAATTTGCAGGAAAGGCTTTCCAAGCAGAATCTTATATGGGGATTTCAAACAGAGGTAACATCTACAGTAATTTCTTGCAAATTGTGTGTGATTCATTTAAACTCTCTAAGCAACATGTTTCCTACATGCAGATATAAGATTTTGAATCCCAGTGTGATCCCAGAAGGTCAGTTCATGGACAACAAGAAAGCTTCAGAGAAGCTCTTGGGCTCCATCGATGTGGACCACAGTCAGTACAAATTTGGACATACAAAGGCAAGTTATTATGGACCTAATTAACAAGCTATTTTACACATGCAGCACAAGCTTAGGCAGACACTGTATTGTTACCAAATTCTGTGATCATGGAGTTTTGGGATTTGAAGTTAATAAACAAATTTTAAAATGTGTACAATAGCAACAAAAAGGTATTTTATTAAATACTGATTGAATACTTAAATTCCATGCAAACTACTTACAGAGGGAAAAGAACAGTCATGAAATCCTTGCCAGTACTTTTAGTAGAAATTAAAATGGCACCATAGCACTTTTTAAAATGATTTGATTTTTGATTTAAAATGATTGAATTTTAATTTCATACTAAACTAGTATACACAAGGCAGCAAATGTCCATTTGACCTTGCAGGTGTTCTTCAAGGCTGGTTTGCTGGGAACTCTGGAGGAGATGCGGGACAACAAACTGGCCGCCCTCATCACCGTCACTCAGGCCCTGTGCAGAGGCTTCCTCATGAGGCTTGAGTACTCGAAAATGACCGAGCGAAAGTGAGGCGGAGACAGACTTGAGATGTTCAGCAATGAGTCAGTGGTTTATGCTCTGAGGTCACAGAGAGGATATAATCTCAACATTTTATATTTCCTCTCTGTTGCCAATAAATTTCCGCTTTAAGGCTCGAGCCAGTAAATTTGTGTGTCTCACATCGGAACCTCATATGTTCTTCATTATTCTACAGTACTTATGTTTAAATTTACAACTTAGGAATGTGTAAATCCAACATAATCATTAGTGTAATTAAAGGATGAAACTCTTTACATTATTTTTCAACAGAGAATCCATTTACACCATCCAATACAATATCCGCTCATTCATGAATGTGAAACACTGGCCGTGGATGAAGCTCTACTTTAAGATCAAGCCACTGCTGAAGAGTGCAGAGACAGAGAAAGAGATGGCCACCATGAAGGAGGAGTTCACCAAGTGTAAGGATGAGCTGGTTAAAGCCGAGGCCAAGAGGAAGGAGTTAGAAACCAAACTGGTGACCCTTCTCCAGGAGAAGAATAACCTACAGTTACAAGTTCACACTGTAAGTGTGCTATGTTGCTTGTTAGATTTAAAAAATGGCTTAAAGGAAAAAACAGAATGTGAAGATACAACTCTGCATACATACGTATACATTCCACAACATATGGGCTGCCTCTCTTTTAATATGGCCACTGCCCAAACTACAACACAAATCATTGTAAATGACAAATTTGTAGTTTTATTAGTTCTCTTAGTAGTTTTCTTTTCTGTGCATTTTCTGAACGGAGCACAGGTGCAATGCTTTTAAGGGAGCTGTCCACAACAGCAGTGCTGAAACACATTTTGGTGTTAGAAGGTGACATCATGCCACAGCTGAACCACTTTTATCTTAATTTAATGAAAAGATTGACACCTGCATAAATTTATACTAGCCCTAATATGCCTATGACACACTTAATCACAAGTCACAATTAATGCAAAGAATTGAAGATTAGATTCTTTCACCGTTTTCATATAGCTGTATGACATGAACATGTCCAGGATTAGGCTACTCAAGACGTCTTGTATAACACCTGCTTTTTGCCACTTATGAGTGTCCCACTGTATGTAGTATGCTGCCTCTGAAAGGTATCACTGAGGAAGAAATCTAAAGATGAGGAAGAAGCGGATTAAGATAGTGAGGATAAATGATATAGACCTATGACTCAACTGGACTCTTCTGCACTTCTTACTCCTCTTTCGACACTGCTGTATAAATTCATAGCATTACCTATCTGCTGTGGCCATGCTTGAGAAGCATAAACTAGTGCATTCTCCCCTGTAATTTCCCTGTTTGTCCTGTTGGTGAACTCAGTGAGATGGTTTAGAGTAACTCTGCCCTGATTTGAATTGACAGTCATCTCACTAATTTAGTCAATGTGTATTCCAAAACAGACACTTTGTAAAACCTTAGTATTGTTAGTGTTGTAAATTGTTTACCATGATCTTAAATAATAACCCTAATGAGCCCTATTCTGCATCCTCAGGAGTCTGAAAGTCTTGCTGACGCTGAGGAGAGGTGTGAGGGCCTGATCAAGAGTAAAATACAACTTGAGGCCAAGATGAAAGAGCTGAGCGAGAGAGTAGACGAAGAGGAGGAGGTGAACGCTGAGCTGACAGCCAAGAAGCGAAAGCTGGAGAATGAGTGCTCAGAGCTCAAGAAAGACATCGACGACATGGAGCTGACTCTGGCGAAAATGGAGAAGGAAAAGCATGCAACTGAAAATAAGGTGAATGCTTTATTCTCTGGGTTTCACTGGATACGTGTAAATGCAATTAAAAATATACGGATAAAAAAATATCACCTTTTTCTAAAGAACTAGATATGTGTCAAACAGGGCCTACGTTTCATTGTGTTGAATCACAATTCATGCATGGGGTGGTGATTTCAGGTGAAAAATCTCACAGAGGAGATGGCTGGCTTGGATGAGAATATTGCTAAACTGTCCAAGGAGAAGAAAGCCCTCCAAGAGGCACACCAGCAGGCGCTTGATGATCTCCAAGCAGAGGAAGACAAAGTCAACACTCTGTCCAAGGCCAAAGTCAAACTTGAACAACAAGTTGATGATGTGTGTCAATTTTTGAATTCGTTTTAATAATGTTATCCTCTCAAACGGCAGTGACATCTAGTCAGTGATGCTTGTTTCGTTTTGCATACTCTTTATAGCTTGAGGGCTCACTGGAGCAAGAGAAAAAAATACGCATGGATCTTGAGAGAGCTAAAAGGAAACTAGAGGGAGATCTGAAGCTGACCCAGGAGTCCATCATGGATCTGGAGAATGACAAGCAGCAACTGGATGAAAAACTGAAAAAGTAAAAAATCAATTCATAGTACTCAACACATAATGTAACACTGAAGTCTTTGATATTCTTATTTTCACCCCGTACTCTTTGATTCTATTTTTACAACAGAAAGGATTTTGAAATGAGTCAGCTGCTGAGTAAAATTGAGGATGAGCAAAATTTGGGAGGCCAGCTGCAAAAAAAGATCAAAGAGCTGCAGGTATTTCCTCTATAAAGACAGCTAAGCTTGCGGTGGTTAAAGTGGGGGTAGCGGGGCTGTCATCGTTTTCATGGTGATTGCTTGAACAGGCACGTATCGAGGAGCTGGAGGAGGAGATTGAGTCTGAGCGGGCCACCCGAGCCAAGGTGGAGAAGCAGCGATCTGATCTCTCCAGGGAGCTGGAGGAAATCAGCGAGAGGCTGGAGGAGGCCGGTGGTGCCACCGCGGCCCAAATCGAGATGAACAAGAAGCGCGAGGTCGAGTTCCAGAAGCTGCGGCGGGCTCTGGAAGAGTCCACCCTGGCCAACGAGGCCACGGCGGCCGGCCTGCGCAAGAAGCACGCCGACACAGTCGCCGAGCTCGCCGAGCAAATCGACAACCTCCAACGCGTCAAACAAAAGCTGGAGAAGGAAAAAAGTGAATACAAAATGGAAATTGATGACCTGGCTGGTAATACGGAATCTCTGGCCAAGTCAAAGGTGACATATCTGTGTAAACAAGGGCCCTTTCACAGAACTAAAACACACTGATGCCACAGAATTTCCCACCAAACTTTTCACTAAAATATTCCTGTTGACAAAATCTGTTATCTTACTTCAAGGCCAACTTTGAGAAGTTATGCCGCAACTTAGAGGATCAGCTCAGCGAATACAAAGCAAAACATGATGAAAACACCCGTCAGATCAATGAGATCAACGCCCAAAGGGCGAGACTTCAAACCGAAAACGGTAACTGAAAAATGATTAAATAATGATCCATAAAACTTTAGGATGCAGAATGAGACCCGTATTGTTTTCTCTTTTCTCCTAGGCGAGCTCTCCCGACAGCTTGAGGAGAGAGAGACCTTGATCTCTCAGATGTCTCGAGTTAAGCAAACCTTCACTCAGCAGATTGAAGATCTCAAGAGGCAGGTTGAAGAGGAAACAAAGGTGTTTATTTTACACTGATGCTTACCCTAATATAACACATCTCCACTAAAGTGTATTTATCTTTATATAAATAAGTATTGCTTAATAGAACAAAAGTAAACATAAGTATTGCTTCATAAAACAAAAATGCAGCAGGGTATAAAATGACTATAAAAGCATATGTTTATTTTGAAGTTGTATTGATTATAGTTTATTACATTATGAATGTTTGTGTCCCAGGCCAAATGTGCCCTGGCCCATGCACTTCAGTCTGCCCGGCATGACTGCGAGCTGCTCCGAGAGCAGTATGAGGAGGAGCAGGAGGCCAAGGGTGAGCTCAAGAGAAGCATGTCCAAGGCCAACGGAGAGGTGGCACAGTGGAGGACCAAATACGAGACAGATGCCATTCAGCGCACCGAGGAGCTAGAGGAGGCCAAGTATACACACAAAAGCCTAAAGCCTCACCTCACCTCACCTTACTCTTACTCACTCCTCCAAAATCAAGGCTAGACTTTAAAAAAGCTTTTTTGTGTAGCTCAATTTCATTATCTGAAACACAGGGGTTTGCCTGAGGCCAAAAATCCTTTTACAACACAGAAATGAAGCACATTATTTGATCTTCCTGTCAGGAAAAGGCTTGCTCAGCGCTTGCAGGAGGCTGAGGAATCCATCGAGGCAGTGAACGCAAAGTGCTCCTCCCTAGAGAAGACCAAGCAGAGACTGCAGGGGGAAGTAGAGGACCTCATGGCAGATGTAGAAAGAGCCAATGCCCAAGCAGCTGTCCTTGATAAAAAGCAAAGGAATTTTGATAAGGTAGCTTTCCACAGATCTTCCCTCCACAATGACGATGATTTTTTATTGCCACTTACTGTAATTCATCTGCCCTTTTCAGTCTGATGTTGCTTCTTGGAACAGTGACAAAAAAGTCTTTCTTGTGACCACATACTGTATAAGTGTCCATATATTAAAGGTACAAGTAATGAGAAATTTCAGGTGAAAAGTTGATGAAGACAGAAGTTGTCTCACTGTTCCTCTATCTTTCAGACAATGATATCAAGCATTTTCTCAAAGTTGATGTAATGAACCAGTGAAATACATTCAGTCTTGATATTTGAGAAGACAGCAGAAAAAGAAAGTGGTAGAGAAGCATCATTTTCATGTTTTGTTAGATTGTTGCGGAGTGGAAGCAGAAATATGAGGAGAGCCAGGCTGAGCTGGAGGGGACTCAGAAAGAAAGTCGCACCCTCAGCACGGAGCTCTTTAAGATGAAGAACTCCTATGAGGAGGCCCTGGACCATCTGGAGACCTTCAAGAGGGAAAACAAAAACCTTCAGCGTATGACAGATATTCAAGACATATTTTGTTTTCAAGACATATTTTTGTTTTTTTGTTTTTTAAACAAAGGTTTAAAATACCGTATTGTCAAGGTGTTGTTCAAAGTGGCGTCTCTTGTCTTGCCAGAGGAAATTGGGGATCTCACAGAGCAGCTTGGAGACAATGGGAAGGTCATTCATGAGCTGGAGAGAGCTAAAAAACAAACGGACACTGAGAAGTCAGAGATCCAAACTGCTTTGGAGGAAGCTGAGGTAAAAAAATAAATAAATTGTTGATCAAAAATGCTGAGTTCTTCTCTGTATTTTCCTGTTTACTGTTGTTGTCATTATTTTTGATTCTCGTGTCTCTCTCAGGCATCACTGGAGCATGAGGAGTCCAAGATCCTTCGCATCCAGTTAGAGCTTACTCAGGTAAAATCTGAGGTGGACAGGAAGGTGTCGGAGAAAGACGAGGAAATCGAACAGATGAAGCGAAACAACCAAAGGGTCTTAGACACCATGCAGTCCACCTTGGACGCAGAAATCCGAAGCAGGAATGATGCTCTGCGCATCAAGAAGAAGATGGAGGGGGACCTCAATGAGATGGAAATTCAGTTGAGTCACGCCAACCGGCAGGCTGCAGAATGTCAGAAACAACTGAGGAATGCCCAAGCTCAAATCAAGGTGATTACGCCTCTTCGCCTGGGCAATCAAAACTTATTTAGTCAACTGACTTGAACAGCATTAGACAGAGCAATTGTTTTAATGTCTAATTCAATAAAGGTTTGTTCATATGTTTAATTTAGCAAAGCAATACAGCAAAACAATATAAAAATCAAATGTGCAGAATCTTTTTTTTCCATGACGGTTTTGGACTTATCCTGTCCTCATGACTTCCTCTTGTCCAAATTGTAGGATATGACCATCCATCTTGATGAAGCCATGAGGTCTCAAGATGACCTGAAGGAGCAGGTGGCCATGGTGGAGCGCAGGAACAACCTCATGCAGGCCGAGATTGAAGAGCTGAGGGCGGCCCTGGAGCAGACAGAGAGAAGCCGCAAAAT
>JAVQKI010363134.1:0-10000 GCA_036025975.1 Nematalosa erebi
GTTCACACACACACACACACACACACACACACACACACACACACACACACACACACACACACACACACACACACACACACACAGATACACACACAGACACACACACACACACACACCTACAGATTGCTGTCAAGAATTATTTGTTTCTTGGTTTCTTGTCTCTCTCTCTCTCTCTTTCTCTCTCTCTCTCTCTCTCTCTCTCAGTCTCTCTGTGGTTCTATTCCTCAATCCCTCCTGGGTTTGATTTTAATGCAGCCCTATCTCTCTCCACTTCCTCTCTGAATGTACAGTTGTACAGTTTTGAAGTATTTTGTACAGTCCTTACAGACTTGGGTCTTCAAGAATGAAGATATTTAAAAATATATATATGTATGTACTGTATATATGTACTGTATATGTGTTTACAGTATGTGTGTGTGTTTATGGGTGTGTGTGTGTGTGTGTGTGTGTGTGTGTGTGTGTCTTTCTGTGTATGGAATCCCTCTCTATATTATAGTGATACTGTACATTAAGTCTCTTTGTATGTCTCACATTGTGCCTTACTACATAATTAATGCTACTTGTCAAAGCCATGAGGATTTGTCCTTGAGGCGCCTACAGTTTAGCGTATAGATGCCCACACATGCGCACACACATGTGTGTGGTGTGAAGTGATGAGGGTATAGAGTTAGTTATTGTCAAGTTATTTTGTCAGTATCATGTTCCCTTTCTTTATATCATAACGACCTTCATGATAACGACAACAATAATGACAAGGACAGTGATGACGATAGCCAGATTCTTTCTACAACAGTGAATGTGAAAGGCATTTTTTTAAAGATTAATGCATAATAACACTTTAACACCCAGAGTAGTAATTACAGTAAGCTAACTGAGTTGCCTGAATTGTCTGGAGTGGTGTTGAATGTTACAGGACAATGGGAACAGGGTTCTAATATTACAGATTAACGTAAATTTAACTTGTACTCTGATATTACAGATGACAGCAACACATATTATTCTGGTTAGGAATGTGCAGTATTCTGGTACTGTATTTCCGATTAACATGTATTCTGATATTCTAGATCACCATGTATTTCTGAGTTGCTGTGATGTACAGTGACACATCTATTAAATGAAACAGGCACACTGTGCCCTGCGCCAACTTATTTACATTAAACTCGCATTTCACTGCGCCATCCCGCCCAGTCTTTCACAATATTAGTTCTGCAGGACACAAAACAACTGCAACACACTCTCCACAAGGTCACGAACACACCGCAGCGCTGTCACACTGCGTTTTACAGTCTTTGTGCGCCAACACAATGGACCCCATAACATTATTTCATTGTGTGTCATGCAAGATGCCATTCAGTAATTTTTTTTTTTAACTCTGAGTTGACATTCTGAGAAAGCATTGTGTGCGCTGACTGTGAAAGGAGATGTAGCTCTCCCTGCTATGCATTATTCAACCTCCCTCTTTTCCTCCTTTTTTATTGGTCTCTCTCTCATTGTTTTCCTCCAGTTTCTTTTGAGGCTCCGTGTCTTATAGGGTCACCCTTTTTTTCCCCCTTTTTTATCAGCGCTGTCGACAAGAGTGATGTTCGGTCGGTCCGATCTTTGTATCGGGAGACATGTTGTATATTTTGCTTTGATTTAACAGGCTCAAATTAAAACTAATTACAGGGCCGAATGCGGGGAGTAATTCCGCTTGTGCGGGCCGGTCTCGTGAGCCTTGCAGATCATTTGTATCGACGCTCCTTTGTTTGCTGTGGGTGTGGATGGGCGCTCTGAGTGGCCATTAGGTCTGGCCACAGTAAATGGACTCTCATTGGACGTCATTATTCTCCCCCTTGGAATACAAATCTATCAGAGCGATAATAGAGAGCGGAGTCCGAGGGTTTTTTTTTCTTTTTTTTTTTGCAGTGTGAAACACTGCAGCACCCGATGGGGTCCATCTCTCTTTCTCACTCTCTCCCTCTCTCTCTCTCTTTTTCTTTCACTCCCACCATGCTACACCACACCATGCCACACTAGGTGGCCTTGCCAAGGACATTTCTGCGGCCTCTGTACTTTTTCCCGCCTCGTCTCCCATTCAGACATGTCCTTCAGCTGTGACGGTCATTCGCTAACTCTATAAGTGTAAACATGTTTGGGTCCATTCGTTTATACAGAAACATGCATTTACACACACACACACACACACACACACACACACGCACGCCCAGCCTTTTTGATAAATCTCACAGCAACTTGTCGGCTTGCAATGGTTAAAGGTCTTGCGTTTGAAAGTCATGCATGAGACAGGTTCGTCCCATAACCTTGGTCCATATTGAAGGCTCCAGGAAGGATCAAGCCTGAATCCTGGGAAGTCAATGAGTGTGTGCCCCTCTGTTGTGTTCTATGCTTAATAACATGCGGAGTCACGGCTATACTTACAGCTGGTAGCTTTCTTGCCCTTATTAAACACACATAGTAACAGTCGCCTAACGAAAACAGATATAACTAATCAACAGGGCATTCCATTGTAGTAGGCCTACAGCATTCCTACTGTATTCTGCAAGTCAATACTGGTAGTGACCCCCATGCTTTGTTCTAAACACTACGCCCTCCACCTACAAAAGCAAAGAAATAACAGGGAGGCAGGAATGAAGCACTTATTTGCCTTGGAGACTGTGTTTTAAAACTCTCTCCAGGACGTTAAGAGACTGAAATCAAAAGATGCATGCTACAGTGGTAGCTCTGTGTTCAGTCGAGATGCTGCCGTAATTTATGTGTCCATTCAGATGCATTACTTACAGACAGAAAGTCAATCTCTACTTCCATCTCTCCTGCAAATCGTTTTCTTAGAGGTTTGCAATTGGGAATTTATGATTCTAATCACATGTAAAGCTTCTCTTTAGCTCTCTCCTCTCTGAAGTTGATTCAAATTCATCACCTTTAATTCATTGTGTCAATGTGTGATGTATTTATTGATCCTTGTATTGATGCATCCACACACACTTTTTCAGAAGGGAGAGAGTCAAAGAGAAAGTGCATTTGTATAGAGCCTGTAAATACCTACAGAACATGTGAATCTTATACTTAGAATGTGAGCCTTGATAAGATGCACTGATTCAGTGCTCTAGGTAGTGAGACACACACACACACACACACACACATACACAGACAGACACAAACACACACTATCATATTCGCCCAAGTTCGTCACACACTTCTCAAATCGGGGCCAGGCTAATCCTGGCAACAATTTGTATGATTAGACGCTGAGATGCCCTCAATAAGCCCCAGCAATATTCTCAACAACAGATTCTTCTGTATCGCTCATACCCTGTAGCAGCTTGAATTAATCACACATTTTTATATATATATATATATATATATATATTTTTTTTTTTTCCCTCCCTCCCTCTCTCTCTCACTCTCTCTCTCGCTCCTCAGTGTCTTTTGTTTAACTAGGTCCTCTTGTTTCACCAAACCTCATGGAGTCGTGCTCACATCAGAGAACTGCTGAGGTGTGTGTGTGTGTGTGTGTGTGTGTGCATGTGCGTGCATGGCGTGCGTGTGTGCGCATGCCTTATCAGCATAAGCGGTCGCACTTACTGCTCTCCAGACAGTTGGCCATTAAGATGTGACATTGCGAACATTGATAATGTCAACCGACGGGGCTGCGCCTTTGCTGGCTGGGGCAAGATGGAGGTGGGTGGAGGGGGGTATGGGTATGGAGGGTGCAGGCGGGGGGTAAGAGAGAGGAGGCCCCTGCCATCATGGCTCTGCTCAGACCGTTCCTCCTTGCTGCCGTCGCCGCCGACTCCTTCTCTCTGGCGCGGCAGCCACTGCCGTGTGCCTCGCCTACCTGGGGGGATATCATTGACATTTCCGTAGCCGACACACTGAGAGCTTCATTATGCTGGGGATGAGTGTGTCCTGCTAATCCAGCAATGAGCCACTGCGCAAACAGCGCAGTTGACCTTTGCAATTACCGCCAGTTTAGCCGAGTCAAGACGCCCGCCCGCCCGTCCGTGTGTTTTTTCTTCAGTCAGTCTGTCATCCCTTAAGCCTGCCTGGCACTGAAGACGTTCCACCAGGCTGTGGTAAGACATTCCCCCATGCCAAAGAAGCTAGACATTAACTAATTTACTTTCACAAATGTGAAGTAAATGTGAATGTTTTATGTGTTTGTGCGCGCGTCTGTGTGTGTTGTGTGTGTGTGTGATGAGAGTGTGTGATTGTGTGTCTGTGTGTGTCTGTTTGAGTGTGTGTCTATATGTGTGTCCTGCTGAGCTGGGCATTAAGGTTTACAGGTGTGCTTGCAAAAAGTCTTTGCCTTGCCTTGACCGGGTCTTGCAATGTCTGTCCATGTTTGTACATCTGTGTGTGTGTGTGTGTGTGTGTGTGTTCCCGCACGTGTGTACTGTATGTATGTGTGTGTAAATGCATTAGGCTTTTAGCTCCAAAACCACTGCCCCCAGCGAGCTATCGACCGTTCCATTCGTCACCGGTGAGGGGCTTTAGCCATCACACCACACCTCCCCGTTCCCGGGCGATGACAGATAGAGGCCTCGGCTTTTGTCAGTGTTGCACTGAACAGCCAGGAGAAAGGTCCAGAAAGGAAAAAAAAACAGTTTCAATTCCCAGCAGGAGTATGAGGCTTGGCCCCAGCCACTGCCACGTGTGGGATGGGAGTTTAAAATGCCCTTATTCTTTACTTGAGCTTCAGACTGCTGGCATTCTGACATATAGCTCTGCTTGAGTCGAAATGCCCCCCCCCCCACCCCCCCACACACACTCACACAACCTCACACGCTTTACAACTCCTGCAGCTCTGTGTCCAACTCTGTTGCAGCTTGTTGACACTCTGAGCACGTCAGCCATCTTGCCCTTCCTGCCAAAACAGTCATCGTCGGTAATTATGCCCTGTAAGATATTTGTATTCCTGAAGCGGTAGGGGGCTTAGAATTGAATTTTAAGTTATCCATCACTGTTTCGGTCATACAATTTAATACACATTTAACATGTGACAGACCTCATTTGAAATTCAGACCAAAAAGGTATTATTTGTCCAACTTGTTGTCGCCCACTTCCATTTCCCTAGCAGGGCATCGGCAGGAGTGAAAATGAGAAAATGATAGCTCTGGCTTTCATGCTGCAGTTCAATAAAACCATTCTATTAATTATTAATACTTTGAGGAACCACATATGCCAGGGTCGATATGATTTGATAGATCCACATCTTTTGAATGAATTTAATCTGTATAATTTAAAGTGTGGACATCAGAGGTACCTAATATGGAGAGAAAGGGGGATGAGGGAGACAGAGAGAGAAAGGAAAGTTGGAGAAAAGAGGAAAGTGGAGAGTAGAATGAGGGGGGCTAAGAAGAGGGTGTGTACGGACCCACTGCCTTGCTGCATGCAGACCCAGAGAATGCACGTTCCGCTGCAGTCCGAATTAAAAGAGGGTACCTCCAGCATTTAATTTCCCACACATCAAAGGGGGAGGATTAAACAGCCGTCTTTAAAATGAGGATAGGTGTTCAGACAGACACCACAATCCTCTCACGCGTACAGCCACACTTGACATTACAGTAATCTACTCTCTCTTTCTCTCTCTCTCTCTCTCTCTCTCTCTCTCTCTCTCTCTTTTTCTCTCTCTCTCTCTTATTCTGGTGTTTTTTCCAGAACCAGAGAGTTTTTCTGCCGATGATTCTGTCTGTCTCCTATTGATGTGTGGGCCGGAGTGGTTCCTGTGATATACAACTTAACTGTGAATGCTGTGAATGTCATTAGGAGCGGGCTGTTTTCTGTGTCCTCCAGCCTCAGACAGTCACTGTCCACCTAGCTGGTCCAGTGAAAATGCCCTACAACAGCAGCGATTAATGTGAGGACAAAAGGAGCAACTTTACGAGTAGTGTTTGCTGGGCAATCACATGTTCAGTTCCTGTTCTCCTGATTGGATCGTCTTTGTAATGGTCATTGTCATGACACATTGCCCACAGATTTTTATGTTTTCCACATTAAAACAAATTGCCCAGTATCAAGTGGAAACCTCCTTGAGCAACATTACATAGCTTACTACTGCTCAAGAAGTTGCCTTGTTTGTCCTAAAATTTGACTTTAGTGCTGCTTTTCTCTTTTAATTGAAAGCTGCCAGACATCGTATTTGCAAACACACTGTCCTCTGCTCAGACTCTGAGTCTTCCTTCTCTGTGATCATTATTTGATGGATGGAAGTGTGTGTGTGTGTGTGTGCGTGTGAGAGTTGGTGTTGGATAGGTTTCGTTGCTTTTTAAGGTTGACGGAATTAATTATGAAGACTCCGCAGCAGCTGGTATCTCTTCAAAAACAAACCGGTATCAGCGTCGCCAGGGCCAGTCTAATGAATTGCTGTTTTCGTTTCTCTTCCTCCGACTCGAAATGTCTAAGATTTGACTGAGTCCTTTCTATTGCCTTTATTCCCTTCATTCCCTCTCCCTCTCTTACCCTGCTGTATCTGCGCTTGGGAAATGACAGTTCATTACTATTTCATAGCTTTATATAATACTACACAAGCACACATAAACACACACACACACACACACAGACACGCAACCACATGTTTTCAAGTTTGTGGTTATCAGTGGTACTCACTCTTTCAGTGTGTCTTCTCATTTGCCATTTTCTTTTCTTTTTTTGTATTTTTTAATGTGGTTCTCTTTAAGCTCCCATCCCCTGGGGAACATTCCCATTATTAAAGTCTCTTTACTTGATCCAGCCCAGAATAGCTCGCTGCCACTGAGTTGTTATTACCTCATAAAGCACTTCCTTTGTAATCCGTGCTTGTTAGCCCCATTGTGCTTGTTTGTGCACCTTATTGCAGCTTGGTTATTTGTGTAAGCGATAGAACACATGGACCACAGGCAAGGCTCCATTTTGAAGACGGCTCTTTCTCTGCCGGCGGCCTACAGCCGTCCTCAGATGAATTTGAGGCGACGTCTCAATGGTTGGGCTTTTTACCCGCAGTCTCCACCGCTTCCATAGAGAAACAATTGAATTCATGCGCCTGGAGGCTGCGAAAAAATAGTCAAACACCAAGCGAAACCCTAAGAACTGCCATTTGATACTGCCATTTTAGCCGCATTTGAGAAGGGTGTGAACTATTCACAGATGAATAGAACATTAAAAACATACATTAAATGCTCGAAGGAGACTTTGATGAAAGGTTTTATTTACAGTTCACATGATTTATTACGTCTTCAGATACCAGGGAAAGGGCAAGGGGAAATAACCGCATTGACTACACACATTAAGCATCGGAGGAACTGGCACTCAGTTTGAACTCCCCGAGCACCCCTTCACCACTCGGGGGGATTCAGGAGACCAGGCTATATGGGTCAGGGTGAAATTTGCCTGTAATATACGGCGTGCAGTCGCTGGCCACACATAGACACCCCCTCAATGTCTTTTCCTGCTCAGACTGGTGCGGGCTTGTGGTAAATTGTGTAATTTGTGTAATGATGGAGGCGGCAAGCTGTACCCTGCATGTCTTGCTGTGAAAGCCACCCAGATGCAGCAGGAGTTGTTTGCTCTTCCGTGAGCATAGGAATGTCAGCAGACCTGAACATGGTGTTCAGGCCAAGGAAGAAGAAGCCGGGATTAGTATGGAAATGTGTTTTCTATGGGAGTTTGAGGGAACATAGATAAGTTTTTCTTTTATTATTTGGAATTTTGTTGAGAAATTATGATCTTTAAATGATTTCTAAATGTTTTTGTTAAATCTTAGTGTCATAAAAATAGATGTTTGATGTGTAAGTCTATCTTTTCTGCATATGTTTATGTGTGATAGGTGTGTGTGGTGAGTGTTTATGCGGTCTGTAGGTTTAGTCAAAGATTTCGTATTTGTTTCTGTGCGTGTGTACAGTGTGTGTGTGTGTGTTTCTGTGTGTGTGTGTGTGTGTGTGTGTGTGTTTCTGTGCGTGTGTACAGTGTGTGTGTGCGTGTTTCTGTGTGTGTGTGTGTGTGTGTGTGTGTGGTATGTGTGTGTGTGTGTGTGCATATGTCTTGGTGTGTGTGTATAAGTGTGTGAATCGCTCACTAGTGATGACTTCTGTCTACTCCCACTCCTTGGGCTGACAGTCGTGATCTTACGCCCATTACTCCAGCTTGGCAGTCGCCCACTCCCGTAAATCTCTCTCTCTAACTTCTCATTCCCCTCCCTCCTTCCCGCCTTTCCTTCATCTAACCCCTCTCTCCCTCTCTCTTTCTCTCTCTCCCTATCTCTGTTCATGAGTCCTCCCCTGTCCTCTCTCCTTTTTTACTCGTTCATCAGTCTCTCCATCCATTAAACATGAAGCCAGTAAGAGGCCTTATGAGGAATATAAATTAGTGATGCTGAGAGAGGGTTGCTGGCGAGTGGACGGCCCTGGCTATGTGTGCTTTCCCTTCTTTCTGACTGACTCCTCCACCCCGTGTGTGTGTGTGTGTGTGTGTGTGTGTGTCTGTGTGTGTGTGTGTGTGTGTGTGTGTGTGTGTGTCTGTGTGTGTGTGTGTGTGTATGTGTGTGTGTGTGTGTGTGAGTGTGTGTGTGTACTGTGTATGTCCAGAGTGTGCGTGTGTGTGTGTTTATACGTAGATGCCTGTTTTTGTACAGTGTGTGTGTGTGTGTGTGTGTGTGTGTGTGTTTGTGTGTGAGTGCACATCTGTGTGTTTGTGTTCTCCACTCCAGGAAGATTAGATTCCTTAGCTGTCTCTAGTGCTGTAACACTACAATGGCTGAGCCGTGCTCAGGTAGGCTTGTGTTGATAATGAGCAACTTCCCAGACATTCCAGTGTGCCTTGTGGGCAGGAGCCCTCGGAATGGAAAGACAGAGCATCCATGGCATCCCAGCTGGGATCTCAACAAAACAAGTCTGATGCAACTAAGAGAGTAGCCCGGCAGTCGTACTCTTTAATGTCTACCGCCGTCCCCTGTAGCACATAACAGTAAGCAGAGAGGTATGGCAGGCAGGAGCCAGGCATTCCGGGTTGCTCGGAGGGCAATTTATACACCTCTTCCCAGAGCTCCTCTGGCGTGAGGCTTGACTCCAGAGAAGGACTAAGCCGCTTTGGAACAACAGAGATGGTCACGTCTCTTAGTGAGGAGCAAGCAAGCTCTCGGGCCGCAGCTTCACCCATTCCCCTTCCTCATTCTGTTTCTTCCTCTTTGTCATCTTCTTCTTCTATCCCTCCGCCCCCCCCCCACCCCCACCCCCACTCGCTCTTCCCTCATTTTCTTCCGCTGTGACCACATTAGCTTTATCTCAGCTACAAAAGAGTAATAATTGCATGGCTTCGCTGTGGGAAGAGGCGAGTGTCTTAAGTTGCGCAGTTGGATTGGTGTTACTCGCGGTGTGCCAGTTTCAACCAATGGGCTGTCTGTCTGCGTGAGCTCATTTTCTCATTTTTTGCGTAAGTTCTTGTCTATCTCACACTGGTTTAATGTCAGGTTTATGGAAGTGCTGGTGATATGGTCCCCTCTTGTTCAGTCTCTCTCATTCGTTCTCTCTCTTTTTCCCTTATCCTTCTCTTCTCTTTAGTCACTCCATTGTCACATCCAACGGCGATGGAGAGGACCCCCCCTGTGTGTGAAAAGGGGGGAGATAGAGGGCAAACCCATCTTTCCTCAAGACAGATTCATTTGTGTCTCTCTCTCTCTCTCTCTCTTCCTCTCTCTCTCTTTCTCCCTTTCTTTCTCCCTCTCTCTCTCCCCTTCTTTCCACTCTGTCTCCCTCGTTCCCCCACTTATCTCCTGTGCCGCCCCTCTCGGGGCATTGTGTTTGTGTAATTAACACCCCGACAGTTTCTCAAAAGGAAGGAAATCCTCTCACTTTAAACTGCGGTGAGGGTGAAGCGTCTGCTCTTGAAATGGAGGCACTCTCCATCTTAAGGCAGAGAGGCACGGGGGCACCTGCAGAAAAAGAGAGAGAGAGAGACACACACACACACACACACACACACACACACAGACACACACAAGAGAGAGGTGTGTGGGAGAGAGGAAGAAGGT
>JAVQKI010363167.1:0-12644 GCA_036025975.1 Nematalosa erebi
AGTGAGACGGGGAGAAAGAGAGAGAGAGAGAGAGAGAGAGAGAGAGAGAGAGAGAGAGAGAGAGAGAGAAATGAAGTCTGGCAGTGGGGGGAGGGGTGTGTAGTTGGATAGCCAGAGGGAGGGGGTGGTTTAGGAGATTGCATGAGTTACATGAATCCTCCTTAAATCGCTAATAAAAACTTTTCAGCCTGTTCAAGCCTATGGAATCTGAACCTCTTCAGCTCCGTACTGAACAAGAGCCTCCAGATTGAAGTTCTTATTGAACACAACTTTTCCCAATGCTTGTAACCTCTTTTCTTTCAAACACAAGCTTATGCCTCGACCCAGAAACATGGCACAGACCATCCCAGAAGTCAACACCATTATTTCGGGACTCTGATCAGAGTGAGTCAATCAGGATGTCCCATGGAAAGGTTGTGTCACACACACACACACACACACACACACACATATATATATATACACACTCATGGACAGCGTGGCATGAAAAATACATACAGACGAGGGTGAGCCTGGTGAAAGGGAGATGCTGTGACCTGGTCAGGTCATGAGGAGTACTCCTTTACTACACTTACACACACACGCACACACACACACACACACACAAATCAGAGAGAGAGAGAGAAAGAGAGAGAGAGCACACAAGAGCGCCATTAGAGGTCCTCTAGTATTCAGCTGCTATGTTTAATAGATGCTGTTCCTTGAGAGGACCTTACTGATGCTGGATCAGTTGGAAAGAGAGCAGAGATCCTCGTTTCCCTCCTCTTATCTTGAGCAGATGGGCTGGTCGAGCCCTCAGCTACACCCTTCTCTCCTGGCCTGACTTTCTGCAGGCTTTGTGATATTACAAATATAGGGCGGCGATAAGGTAGTGGTTAGGAAACGCGGCTAGCATGGTCGTAGCCTGAGAACCGTAGGTTTGAATCTTGGCTGCCATCACTGCCCTTGAAGTGCCCTTCACTAAGGCACTTAACCATAACTTGCTCTGAGGGACGCTGACCCTGAATTAAATGACAAATTACTTTTCGATTGATTAATCTAAGTTGCTTTGGTTAAAAGCGACTGCTAAATAAATGTTAATGTAAACGTACAAATAGCAGCTTAATTGTCACAGACACCCTATCAAGCGATGAGAGTCAGTAGTGGACCCGTCTCTGATATCAGTGTCAGATCGATGGCATCCCTGACTGTTGGAGTCTCAGATCACATATCACGGATCCTCTCTCTCAGTTCAACTCACTTCCATTCAGTTTACTCTCTTAGAGTCATCGCAGGCCACCCAAGGCTGAAATCTCCTGAGACTTGCTGGCCACATTTTTGACCACTGCAGTTCATTCAGCTGTGGCCTTAAACCACAGTCACTCCGAGGGGTAACAACACACTTCCTCTGACAGATACTCGCACGCGAACGTACAGCTAATACACCCGCTAGCTCAAAATAAAACCAACACTGCCAAAGCAACCTAGTTAGCAACATGCTAAAGAAAGCAATGGCATCGCAAGCAACACTGCCCAAGTGTTCAACCTGGTGTCTTATTTACATGAAGTTTGGGTGAGGCAGTGAGCCATCTTTTTGGACTAAAGAGGGGCCTGACCTCCCTCAACTCTTACGCAATATGTTGCTTTGATTATTTAGTTGGCTGACAAGATGCATCATTCGAGATTCAGCCAAGTGGGATAGCAGTCCTCGGGGGCCTGTATTTCTTTAATTAACATTTATTGGAGGGGCTTCATAATCTTTGATAAGATGGCGAAAAGCCCATACCATGCCCTTTGAGAGAGATTATATGGCTTCTATTGTCCACAGTGGAAATTTGTTTTTGCAGTCAGTGCATGGCCTCACAGACATAAATAGCTTACACAAATAAATCACATACACCTTGGTCCCGCCACCTCCACGCCTACATATGCACTTTCATTTGGGGGCAATACCTGGGCAGCCCAACTTTAGAAACATCCAGATTAGTGTCATTTGGGTCGGGTGAAGGCCCTTGGACGCAGAGCTAATAAGGAGGATGGAAATAGCAAGCGCAGTTCAATGAGTATAATGACCCACCTCACCACAACCACAACAACCACAACCACAGCTGAGGAGCTCCCAGACGGTGGACATTATTGTCCCCATACTTCCCAGTCACACACAGGCACAGAATGCAACAATATAGGAGGGGATTCGTAACTTTATTTTTTAACTGAGTGTCTGGTGATCTTCTCAACCCCTCTCCCTCTCTCTCTCCCCCTCTCTCTGTCTCTCTCTCTCTCTCTGACAGCTGCTGTTGTGTGTGCCCTGAAATCCCCAGGAATGAACTCCATGTCATCACGAGGTGTGAAGAATGTTCTGGCAGCAGCGTGGCCGCTGGGTATGGCCAAGGATTAGGGAATAAAGCCGAGGCCTTCAGCTGGGGTGGGGGCAAGGGGCGAGGGGCAGGGTTGGGGGAGCCCGACCAGCCAAACAGAGGGCCATGCAGTGCAGCAGCATAGGGTGCGGGGAAACCCAGCCATAATGCCCAGGAACTCTCCCCTCATTACCCACAGTGCACTACCACACATGTGAAACCTATCAAAATCTGATCAGGTGAGGCGGAACGGTGAAAAAACGGGAAGTGGAAATGGCAAGGATGCAAATGAATTAATGAAATTAGTCCATTCAAGATAAGGGACAGGAGGAGAGGAGAGAAGGGAGGGAGGGAATGGAGGGGAGGGGAGGGGAGAGAGAGGAGGAAAAGAGAAAAGAATAGAGAAAGAGAAGACAAGAGAAGAGAAAAGAGAAAAGTAAGAGAGGACAAGTGAAGAGAAGAGCAGAGGAGAAAAGACAGGAAGAAAAGAGAAAACAAAACAAGATAAGAGAGATGTAGAAAAGAGCATTGTTCTACTCAGTCCTGTGGGTGGTTCTCGTAAATTCATGCTCAGGTGAGATAGTGGAAGGGGAAGGAAGGTTGAGTTGTATTATGCAAATAAAAAAAGAGAAGAAAAGAGAAGAGGAGAAAAGAGAAGCAGAGAAAAGAGAAACATATTGCTCAACTTGGCCTTGTCATTCTCATAAACATGTTCAATAAATACAGGTAAAAGATTGATGGGTGGATAAAACTAAGATAAGACTAAACTAATCAAGTGTGAGGAGACACTGCAGTAGAAAGGATGGAAGGGAGGAGGAGGAGAAAGAGAGGAGCAGAGGTAGATGGCTGAACTGTGATCTGTGATCCATCCTCCATGCTTCCCTTACCCTGATCCTCTCTTGGCCAACCCCTGACCTCCGAAGCGTAGGATTGACCCTGTGCTGACCCCGCCAGAAGGGGGGGTGGAAGCCGCAGTGACCAGAGCGTGCAGTCGTGCAACCCAGCAGTGTCGCACATGCGCATGTGCGCGCACACACACACACACACACACACAGGACTGTGGCTAGACTCGCACACACACACACACACACACACACAGGACTGTGGCTAGACTCACACACACACACACACACACACACACACACACACACACACACACACACACACACACACACACGTATAGCATCCTCAGGCCTCCTAAGCCTCTTTTCTGATGAAGGGCTAATCAGCCTTGTGAACACAACGCTTTAGGGCCTCAAACAGCCACGCAGCTCCAGGGCTTGAGCGCTACGCTATTCTCATGCTATTCTCACTTTGCCATCTTAGTCCCCTCGTCTCTGTCGCTCTCTCTGTCTCTGTTTTCAATATACTCAGCGGTTAGCAAGGTCGAAATGTCTTAAGCTAGCATTTAATTACTCTTTGGAAAACGGGGCAGGTTCATCATTGCTTGCAGCTGTGCGGCGGTCCCTGCTCGGCCAAATCATATGGACATTTCTTGGGAGCTGTGCTCGACTACTTCCTGATTGTTTGTTGTGTGTGTGTGTGTGTGTACGCAGCCACATGTGGCATGCATGTATATGCTTGGTGTGCATTGCAGCACATGCGGTTTTTGAAAAGGCATACTGCTCTATACTGCATACGACAAAATCTGGAAGTGTCAAGAGAATATGTGTTCATTTGAATAAATGATGTGCACACACTTATGACTATGTTTTGAAAAATGTCGAAGTCCTTGGCTAAGGAGATATGTGCTAATTTTACCAAGAGCAAAAAAAAAAAAAGATCTATCAATAGCACATTCCAGGTGGTATGCAGCATACAGTACAGCAGCGTGCCATTCCGGAAACGACAACAGTGTTGTGAGCCGTTAGCTTGCGGTAGTTCCTTAGCTACTAGGATGACTTTAAAAACAGGCCTCTGGGAGTGTGAAAACAAGGCGGTGACTGGGCTTTCAAACTCCAGCAGGGAGACTACATGACTTCCTACGGTTTTCTGACCCTATGCTATGTTTGTATGAGACAGAAAAAGACAGAGAGAGAGAGAGAGCAAGAGAGAGAGTGAGAGTTGCAGGGGAGAGAGAGAGAGCGAGAGAGAGAGAGCGCGAGAGAGGCGGGGGAGAGAACGACTTCAGGGAAAAATCAGACACAAAAAAAGTATAGTGGAGCAGCCCTCAATCCCCAACAGATGAGGGTGGGTGGAGAACCAAAACAAGAAAGATTTCAAGAGTAGGAATAGCAAGAGGGAGAGAGAGGGGGGGGAAGAGACAGAGCAAGAGAAAGAGATAAAGCATGCAACTTTAATGAAGTCCTGTAGATTTCCTCTGAAACGCACTCCTTGCCATGCGCACACCTCCTACGCATTCTTACATCAGCCCCTGGGCCTCCTGGGAAAAGCGCTTGGTTGCCACACTAGTTAGTCACCCACTGCTAACATCTGCACTGAGTCCCTTCCACGAGCCGCACAAAGAAGGCTACTGTATATATTTTATAGCCCAGCAGACTTTAATTATTCATGAGCCTTCAAATAGCCCTGTGAAGTTCAAGCCAATGTCAGGATTTCAAGTTCCACGTGAATCCGGATCGTCCATTCCAGTGGATGTAGGGCCGGAGGTTGACTCCGGGGGGCAGTGTCCGGTTTTTATGAGCAGGTTTGCCACTCCAGGTTGTCTTAGGCTTAAAGAATGTGGGTTCTGTCTGGCTGTTGTTGTCTTTAGCCTGAATATGAGTAGTCCATCTTAAGGTAAGCTTTACTGGGATTATTCTGTCACCAAACACCCTCCAGCTGGGAGGAGATCTAAGATCATGCACACATGCCGCCCACACTTCTCCTTCCCACTGTACACAAGCTGTGTCTCCAACATTGCAAGACACTACAGACCATTGACCAAACTGTAAAGAATCTGCACAGACCATGTGATTTTTATTTGAACAATATTCAATGTGCGAGACATGCAGCTAAAGAAACTGAATCTTGCCTGGGTGAAACATGTTGTAAGAATAAAATAACCTCATTTTCAAGAACTGGGTCATTTGAATCGGTTTTAGGAATCAGGAGAACAGCAATGACTTCAAAGCACAGGCAGCCCTGACAAAACTGAAATATGGCAGCCTGGCTTTATTTCATATTTAAAATAAATAGCCAGTACTGTTATTTACCAAAAACCAAAACACTGCTCCTCCTGCTTCAGATTAGCAGAAAATGACGACGCAACTCCCGCTGTTGTTTGGAAAGATAAGCCTCTGCTGAGATGCTCTGTTGCCCAACCACACTAAAGGGGATTACTGATAATGGTAGCGGCCTAAGCTTTGACACAGATGCTGGTGGGGAATTGACTCTAGATCCCCACTCCACTGAAAACACAGTTTTGTGGACACTGCAGCGAGAGAGCATTTGTGCTTGTGTGTCCCAAAAGAACGGAAGGAAGGAAGAGAGCCATTCAAGAAAGGAGAAGTGGAGAGGACAAAATGCAAGCCTTTTAAAGGAAAAAAAAAAGGGAGCGGAAGATTTCAGAAGTGCTCTTCTCACCTTGCATCCTTCGCAGGCGCTCACGCCGTAGTGGTACCCTGAGGACTTGTCTTGGCACACGAAGCAGGGCTTGTAGACGCGTGGCGGCGGAGGAGGGGACGGCGGGCTGGGCACAATCTCCTCCGAGCTGGTGCTCTGCGTTTCCACGGCTATGGACACAAAGAGAGACAGAGAGAGAGAGAGAGAAAGAAAGAAAGAGAGAGTGAGTCTGTCAGTGCTTCACACTCTTTAAATACTTTTCTTTCATCTTTCTTTCAGCACTTTTGAGACCTATGCTCCATGTTTGAGTTGTAAATACATTGCTTTCTTCTGTGTTTCTCCCTTATGGCAGTGAGGAAGTGTCCACTGTGTGGCCAGTGGCCATTGTTTGGTTTTAAGTTCCAGAAGCTTCGACAGGTGTGATTTTGGCCACTACCTGACTGAGAGACTCCATTCACCCAAACCCACTAAACACAACACTCAGTGGGGTGCAGAACAAACAGGATATCCCCGATAGCTTTCATGAGCAAGAAGTACATAAACCAACATGAACAGCCATCAGGAAAAAGAATACTTATCCACTACCACTACCCCTACTCAACAACTGTCCATTCATGAACACAAACACAGTGTTGTCATGACGACATGGTCAAAATCTATGCAAAAGAAAAAAAAGCCTTTAAAGCATCTCATTGTTATTCTCACATCACGTCTGAATCTCTCCATACAATCAACTTGTACTTTGTTCTCGATGAGTTACATAGCCTCCTGGCATCTGCAAATAAATATGAATTCAATATGAAATAGAGCCGACGAGGGAGTATGTGAGAAACGCATCACACACGTCTGCATAGAAGACGAAGCACCATGGACTGTCAAACGCAGTCTGCTTTTCATTTCATATGTAGAACTGTACAAACAGCTTCACAGATATGTACCGGTACTATTAAACGAAACAAACCGGTGAACTGTTGCAGGTAAACAGACTCTTTTGTACAGTCCTGCATTAGTTTGGCATGTTCTGTGTGTATGTGTGTGTGTGTGTGTGTGTGTGTGTGTGTATTTGTTTCCAGTCATGTTACCCCCTGTCCACAATGACATTCCTCCCCCCACCACACACACAAACACACTCCCTGATTCCCCCCCCTCTTTCCACATTCCTCTGTGACACACAAGCCCACCCCCACCCCAGCACAATCTGCCCCTCCAACGGCAGGCCTCTACGGCCTCTGACCTCATACAGCCTTCTGCTCGCCTCGTCCTGCCCTGTCCTGTCCTGCAGTGTCCTTCTACTCTGGTCTACAACAGGAGGAAGGGAGAGGGAGGGAGAGAGAGAGGCAGGAAAGGAGGGTGAGAGAGAGGGAGAGTAGGAACATATACAGTTGGGGATAAGAAAAGGGGGTGAGCGTGAACTAGACAAATCAGATACCAAACCAGCTAAAATGCAAAAAAATGAGAGTGAGTGCATGAGAGAGAGAGAGAGAGAGAGAGAGAGAGAGAGAGAGAGAGAGAGGAGGGTGGAGGATGGAGAGACAGTGAAAGACAAAAGCACAGCAGGCAGTGGGGTTGCAGTTCTGTGCAATACGCTGAAAACCACTTGGTTTGTTGCCAGTCACAAAACAGAACTCTCTGTTTGGTAACTGATTGGGAAACATGGCACGCAGAACAGACTAGAAATGGTATTATTTTTGGCTTTTTTCATGCTTTAACCCACACTCATAAATTGTGGTGACATGTGCACACACCAACACTAAAAGAAACAAAGCCTCGGAACCGCCACACTGTTCCTGGACTGTGCCCTTTCCAGAGTGCCTTTCCCCTCTTCCTCCCTCCCTTCTTTGATCCCTCTCTCTTTCCCTCCGTCTCTCTATCCCTCATTCACTCAGTCTAAAGTCAACCCCAAACTGAACACAACTTAACTCGACTCAAAACAGACGCAGAAAACCCACGCCAGCCTCTCCAGCCTCTCGCCACTGGAACGTTGTCTTAAATACAGCTTCCGGCACAGTCTCAGGGTCAGATTGAAGAAGCCAAAATGCTTGTGGCTCAAAAGCCCTAACTTGGGACCGCTGATCTCAGACCAGCTGTCCTTCAAAGCAAAGCTAAACAAAACAAGACAAACAAACAAAAAAAAAATGGCCACAGCTCGGTAATCTCCCTTATAGCGATTATTTTTATTCAAGTACATGCCAAGGAAGAGAAGGCTTTCTCACTGTATAAGAGGAAAAACCTCACAGCTACAGCTGTGCTTCTGGGGTTGACTTCACTATAAACAACAATGAAAAAAAAAAATTACACTGGGAAATAAAATATTCACATTCCTGCACATGAAAAGGGGTTGAGGGGTTGCATGTTTATGTGGGATATTTTTGGAGCATATTTGCAGCTGTGTGTGAGACTCAGACCAGAGTATACCAGTTTGAGTTTGAGCGAATTGAAATCACATTCTCTAACGGTATCATCACAGAACTTGAGAACTATTTTGACTAGCATAAGAGAGACACACAACATTCTGCAGTCTTTATTGCTTAAATGCGAGGCTACACAGGAAGGCAGGCAGGGAGGCTTTCACATATACTAATGCTGCTGCTTCTGCTCCTCATATCTGGTTTTGATTATTCATGTTTGCTTTTGAATTTTCGTTAAAAAAAAAAGAGAAGAGAAAAGAAAAAAAAGAGAGAGAAAAAAATGTTTAGGCAGTTTGTTTCTCAGCAATTCGAAGTTGTCTGATGTTATAAGAAGCATGTCCAACCACAGCCAAGAAGCACAGGCCGCCAACAAAATTTTGGCACTCTGTGCATTTGAGGTTGGTTTATGTGGTGGAAAAGATGCTTAAACAAAAACACTCAACCCTCCCTGACCAGAGGGAGAAGAATATAAGTCAGCAGGCCACGTCGATTCCAGCCCATATTTCTTCTATTTGTGTGAACGATTGACACCTTCGGGAATGCTTTATTTAGGGGATAAATTGTTTACGGGTCCCGTCGACGTGAGGCGTTGAGTCTCTTCCTCTCTCTAACAACCAACCGTGACTCTCTCGAGAGAAAGTCTCCATCCTGTGCTCGAAAAAAGCACAGGACACACTAAAAATACTCCGCATGCTGGCATGATCACACAGAGATCAGGATGTTGAGTCGTTATCTAACCTAGCACAGAGAAACAGAAGGTAAGTGCATTCACACACAAGCGTGCACACGCGCGCACACACAGACACACACAGAAACACACAGAAACACACACACAGGGCTTGTGCAGAGTGCTGTTGGAGACACGGGGTACAATCACAACCACACACAGACACAGACACACACACACACACACACACACACACACACAGAGGAAGCTCTGATCTCAGTACTGTCTACATGCCAGCCTGGGCATGCATGCACGCAATGTTGGGTATTTTTAGCAAGCGCACAAAAAAAGACCAAGTAACATACACACCTAATAACTTACACACACACACACACAGAGGTGTGCACAGGTATACAAACATGAACAGTAAAAAGACACACACACACACACACACACACAGACACACACGCGCGCAAACACACAAACACAAACACACACAAAAACACACAGAAAAAGAAACTGATAACCAAGAACTGAAACTGATAACCAAGTAAGGCAGACAGGGGAGAACAGAGAGAAGCCATTCACAGTAAATAACTAAACAGCCCTTGAGGCCTAATGAGACTCTTCATAGTTCAAACCTGTGTGTACAGACGGATCACCTTCTTCAATACAACTGATATAATAGCTTGGCCTGTAAATCAGGCTTTTCATGAGCTTTGTGCTGTGCTTTTCTTCCCCATCAAAGCGGGTACATGTGGAGAATCTCTTCCCCAACTCCTCTGAACATTCCGACTGTGATTTATTTTGAAATCAGCAGAAAAGTCTTTGGCAGTGTGGCCGGGTGTTAGAGGCACAGCCTGCGTGGTGTTCATTACTTTGCCCCGGGTGATGCAACAGTATGCAATGCTATACTGTGCTGTGCAGCACAGACAGACTCAGCCGCAGCAGCCTGACCTTCACGTCAATTATACACACTCTCTCTCTCTCTCTGTGTGTGGGTGTCTCTGTGTATGTGTGTGTGTGTGTGTGTGTGTGTGTGTGTGTAAGAGTCAAGTGTGCCAGTACTGCAAAAACCTGGGTTGGACGTGTTAACCAAGACCAGACCATGTCTGCATTTCACTTTAGCCACTGTGAATGACAAAAGCCTCACCATCCCATAATACCCACAGGACCAGCAGCCTTGATACTGGTGCACTTTGCATTCTTTACATATTTGTCATTATGCAACTACTGTATTTTAAAACTTAGAACCACAGGTCACCTACTTGGTGTCAAAGTTCCATCGATTACTTAACTCCAGGGCAATTCTGAGTATCATCAACCTAATGTGTGTCAGAGGTGGTTTTATAACCAATTAAATGCTCGATTTCTGCCTTGTTGCACAACATCCTCACAGGAACAGGAAGTCCTGACTGTCAGTGCCACACGCCTTCGAGCTCCAGCCCAAAGGTTTCACACAATAAAGCACAGAAAAGACATGAGCGGAGAAATAACAGGAAGTGAGACGAATCACGCACTGGCATGTCACTTCCTGCGTGAGCATGAGCATGAGTAAGTGGCAGTACAGCAAAAAGTGCATTCATTCCTTTCCAATCCACCTGCTTTCCATGGGCTTCTCTATCCCCTTCCACTTTGCACTCAAATGGCACTACTTTTCACCAGAGAATCACCCTGGGTCTCACTAGAGAATTACCCAGCGTTTCAGAGAATCACCCTGCGTTTCACAAGAGAATCACCCTACTTTTCACCAGACAATCACCCTTTGTCTCACGAGAGAATCACCCTAATTTTCACGAGAGAATCGCCCTGCGATTCACCAGAGAATCAGCCTGTGTTTCACTACAGAATCACCCTGCATTTTACAAGAGAACTGCATTTTAAACCTCCATGAGAAGATTACATTGGTCCCCTGAGAGAAATGTCACTTTGTGCTGACAGAACATCTGTGTGCCCGATACTGGCTCGCTATACTGCCTGTTAAGCCACTATGCTGAACTCTTGCTACTGAAGCACCAAATCGCCGGTGTTTTCATACAGCTGTAGCCTACCTGCACACCTGTTTCCACGCAACAAGAATCTGAAAATTGATAATAATAATTTCCGTTTAGTCTGTAATTTGTTTTTCTTAATTGTCTTTTTAACTATTAAGTCTATTCGCTGTACTGTATTTTGACTATATTCTCTAAAAGCAGCTAAGTAGGCTACAGTAACCAGCAGAAACTAAATTCCTTGCTAGCAACATTAGCCACCAAACAGCATCCAAAGTATTTCACAGGCTAACTCCACACTGCAACTTGAATGTTATTCCATCCTCTCTAGCAAGTCAATTTTGATTAAAAAAAATACTCAATAAGGGCCGCATATGTTTGCTAAATAGCTGCCTATGTAATTATTGTCGGGGCTGTGAATCACTAGGCTAATCCTCCAGCATCTTTAGGCTAGAGCTTTGAAATCTTCACCATGCGGTGGTGCTCTGAGGGGTCAGTTCCTCAGGGTCGTCCCTTTCCCACTGCAAGCCTCCAAGGGACAGGGCTCAATCACAATTCAGTATCAATTAACAAACAACCCAAAGCAAGAGCCTTTCATTTAGATAGTCGTTTGCCTGGGAGGGAAAAGGGAGGAGAAATGGTTGCTGTGTCTGCCCGGCAGTCACGCCTCTATCCCTCATCATTTGTCAATCAAGACTAAGAAGTGTGGAGGGGTTTGTCTCTATAACGCATTTACACAGTATGAAAGAAAAGAACATGAAAGGTCAGGGAAAGTCAATAGGGAAAGAAAGGGAGACTTTCATGATTCATTTCTGATCTACAGGTTTGTTTTAATAAGAACGTACAACAGAACCTGTTTAACAAAACAGCATCAATGCATTTGGGATCAGAAACATCATCGTGATCCCTCAACGCCTCCATAGATTTACAGAACACGACAAAACAAACACCAAAAAAATCATATCTGATCATTGCTCCGAGTGTGTTCACCTTTGCCATCTTGGTTCAGGAAGAAGTGCAAACAAACTTGCTTATCAGCCTCTACAAATAAATATTTATAAATTCTAACATACAATATATCTACCTTGTATCTCATATCTACCAAATCATATGTCCAAGTGATTCCTATTAAACCCCTGATGAGGAAGGCAAAGCAGGACAGGCAGACAGAGCCATTGTGAGGGTGTGAGACGGTGTCCCCTTTCTAGACACCCTCACACGCCCTGCACACACATGAATTAGTAAAAGCGAGCGTTTCCCAGACCTCCCTGCCACACTACTGACGCCTTCACACATCGTGCACCTCATGCACACAAACCTGAATCAAAAGGTGTCTCCTACTGAAAGATTTAGGCTAGACCTGGCATCATCGTTACATGCGCAGACAGTCAGTAATGGAGAAGAAAGAAATGGGGGCAGTAAACAACAACACACGCGGAGGCAAAACAGCACGGCAATCAGGAATCAGGGCTGCAAAGTCTGTAGCTACCATGGAGTCGGTGGGAGGGAATGTGGTGGAAACAAAAATGAGTCAGATAGACGGAGAACATGAAAGAAAGAGAAAGAGAGAAAGAGAGTGTGTGAGTTAGAAAGAAAGAACGATACACTGTAAAATCTAACACTTGTGTGAACTTGGATTAAGCTTGTTAACTTTACTTGCAGTAACAAATTTGTGCATCTTACTGATTTGGGTTAAGTAACGGTTACTTTCAGGCTGAAAAAAGGACATTACTTCATA
>JAVQKI010363288.1:0-12542 GCA_036025975.1 Nematalosa erebi
TGTTTGTGTTTTTGTTTGTTTTTTGCTTTAATGGACAACATACAGAACAGCAAAGACAGTATACATCAAGGTAAGGTTACAGAAGGCAACAGAGACAACAGACATGTAAACAACAACAACAACAACAACAATACCATAAAACACAATACTAACAGGAAGAAGACATAGGCCTATCATCACTTTTTTGGTGACAGAGGGGCTCTGAAACAGTCCAACAGGTGGCAGCGTTTAACAGTGACCAAGTGCGTCAAATCACCAAATTAAATTGTCAGTCTTGAATGTCAGTTAATTTAAACGCGGTAGAAATATATATTTTCACACACTTTTATCATACCTTCTTCACTTTTCTTTCATGTCGTCTGCACTTTTTTTTAGACTGGGGTCAGGTGAAAAACATAGGATAGGCCTACGTCATTTGAGCCATAGACAAAGACTGATGAAAGAAGTAAAGTTTTCCTCCGGACAGTGTAAAGTCTGCAAATAACTGCAGAAATGTAATGTAATTTTACTTCAGCTAGATATAATGCCGCTGTGGTGCAATACATGTAAATGTTGGACACGGAAATGTTACCGTGGGGTAGCCAACTGCAGCTTACTCAAGAAGCGACAATAATGTTGTCAATCGCCATAGCCTATCTGTCTGCCCATGCGTTATAGGCAGAGGAGGAGGAGGAGGAGGGGTATCTTCGGTGAGCTCAAATTTCTCATCACTTATCTCCTCCTTCCCTTTCGCCTCATCGCGTCTCTCCTCATCTGTCCAAGATCACTGCTTGATAGCCTAGTCTTTGCGCTCCTCTAAGGTAAGCTACTGGACTTGGTTCGAATTATGCTCTTCGTCTGTAGGCCACTTTATTTAATTCATTTCGTTTTGTTCTCACTCAGATGCTTCACCTCCTGGCTCCTCTCCTGATTCTGGCCTCATCATGTCAAGCAGAGGTAAGACCATAAACTTTTTTTTACAGTAGGCTATAGGCATTCAGTTGTTGCGACGTTAATGCTTTGCAGTGATGTGTTTTATATATTTTCTTTGTCACGGTCAGAATATTTTGCGTGAGGAATTTTTCATACAATGTAGGCTTAGGCTACTGCCTAATAATTACCTACGTTGAAAGAGCCTTTCAACAACAAACTTTTTTATATCTCACTAATGCATACTACCGTAATATTATGGTCACAAAGTAGCCTATGTTCTGTGTCTCACTCTCACTGTGTGTACGTGTGCTGTTGTCTGTGTGAATGTTGTGCTGTTGTGGTAATGAAGTGTATGGGGCTAACTGAGTGAGTCATAGCCTATACTGACACCAACCACAGCTAGAAAATTCACACATACACGCTAAGACACCTGGACTGCATTATTACAGGGCAAACTCAAATTGTGTGTGTGTGTGTGTATGTGTGTGTGTGTGGATGTGTGTGTGTGCATGTGTGTGTGGGGGTGTGTGTGTGTGTTAGTCAAGTCCAAGCATTTGAACAGCTGGTGACAGCTCTCTCTGGGGTTTTGGCAGCTCTCAGGTGTTGACAAACAGATTCGTGAGACAGATGTGAGTGCCTTTTCATGTGTTCACCAGAAGCTGTTTCAGAACCAGCCACATCATGCCTGAATGTGTGTGTGTGTGTGTGTGTGTGTGTGTCTTACTTATGCCTATCCCTCTTCCTATCCTCTGACTTGTCTGTTGAGCAGGCCCAGTTGATTTGAGAGCCAGAGAGAGAGAGAGATGACAAATGCTTGTCTTTTCAGTGAAAATGATTGTCTTGTGGCTGTCCTTCTGCTCTGTAATCCAGACATCTGTTTGCATTCATTTCTACTTTCACATCCCAGAGAGAGAAAATGTTAGGATGTGTTTTTTGTGTGTGTGTGTGTGTGTTCTGTATGTGTGTTTGTGAGTCAAGAAATGTAAGGATTGTGTGTTTCTGTGTGAGAGTGACTACCCATGCCCCTTATTCTGCCTTCACCTTCCCTCTCACTTCATGGCCCCACTCCAGATTCTTCCACAGAAAGGAAGTGGGATTTGGTCTAAGTCAGGCAAAGAACTTTCATGTCTGAGCTTTTTTTTTATTATTTGCAGTTCACTGAACGTGAACACACAATGTCACCTTGAATTAAGTTGTATCAGGTGTGAGGTCTTTATAGATTTGGGAGCTGTGTACATTAAAAACAAACAGTCTGTCCGCCCAATGTTCAGTGTTATTTTAATTTGAAAAAAGGCAGGAAGTTAAATAGATGGAGCGGGGGTGGGAGATTTCCAGTGTGCCGAGGGCCAGGATCAGCAGCTGGGTACAGGCAGCCCAGCTGGGTCGGCTCCACACCAGAGGCAGCGAGGGCAGGACATGAGACCCGAGAGTCACTCAGGACCACCGTGAAAGGTCACTTTGGTACAACATGTGGAAAGGTCTAAATAGAAGTCTTAGCAGATGGGTATGAGTACACAATCTTTAAGCAAATACACACACAAACACACTTATATGCAAACACACAGACTCACACACACGCAAAAGCAAACATGTGCCCACACAAGCACTTATTTACACACTCACAAACAAGCACACACACACAGACACAAATACACATGCTGATAATTACCAAGCATGACTGATGTGTGTTGATGAGTGTTATTACCACTCTAGTCAGTTATTAGATGTGAGTCTGGCGTGCAGGCATGTAGTTGGGTCAACATGTTCAAGAAGAGACATCCTCAGGCAGTTCTTGTTTGCATTTGTGTGTGTGTGTGTGTGTGTGTACTTGTAAATCTTAAATGTTTCCAGCGATGTGTATCAAAGCAGTTTCCAAGTTTTAGACAACACTAGCCCCGTTTACGTGGACACTTCTAATAGAAACAGAAACTAAATAATAGCTCAATCAAAATAGAAGTGACCCATTGTAAAAACCCTGAACAGAATAGAATTTCTGATCCGATTAAAATTTTAATTGGAATGAAAGGGATAGTTTATTCCATTCCTGTACCGATTGAACAATCATGTAAAAACTCGATCGGATTGATTTTTTTTTGTGTATGCTCGCGCATCACTCATCTTTCAACATGAAAAATCCTGTATTTCATTTAAATAAAGCCCCTAACAAATATCTCATTGTTGATGTGATCATCCACAACATTTCGCTCATTCTGGACAACTATGGGACCATTTAGGCTGGTGATATCTTCACCAAGGTGACAATAGTTTTCTGAGACTGCTGATGACCGTTTATACGCTCACCTCTCACAAAATTTGCCTACTGTAGTGTGATGCACTCCTTTGGCTTCCTCCTCACCAAAAGATGTCTGATTACCATTTTAAATCTAGATGTGTGCCTAAGTCATATGAGTAGAATGTTGCAGCATGTAAACAGATAACGCAGAATTTTTATGAATAGTTCATTCGGAATGGCAGAAAATCTATCCATGTAAACAGGGCTAGTGAATGTCCAGACTGCAGTCCAATTTTTGCCTTTGTTCATCTGTGTGTGTGTGTGTGTGTGTTTGTGTGTGTCTGTGTCTGTGTGTGTTTGTACACATGTATTTGTACATCTGTGTGATGTGTGTATATAGACTTTAGGATTGCATAGATGTCTTGAGTATTCAGTGCTAGACCAGGAGGTTGGGAATGTGTCATGAGTTCACAACATTAGATGGGTGTGTGTGTGGGGGGGGCGTGGGGTGGCAGCAGCTGGTGTCAGGCATACAGACAGGCGAGTGGGAGGCTGCTATGCTGGGGGCAGTAGCAGTGCTGGGGGGTTGTGCTGGCTTAGGCCGTCCTCAGCCGAGAGAAGTACAATGGGGAGAGTGGGGGACCACCTGCCCCTCAGCATGAGGGAATATTAAGGGTGGTCATCTCTCTAGGGATCACACACACACACACACACACACACACACACACACACACACACACACACTTTCACTTTGTTAGCTATAATCTGTCACACTCTATGAAACAATGCTTATATCTTTAGTGAAATTTGTTGATCTACTTAGACTGTCTCTCTCTCTCTCTCTCTCCCTCTCTCTCTCTCTATCTGTGTGTCTGTGTGTGTGTGTGTGTGTGTGCGCGCATGTGCGTGTATGTGTGTGTGTCAGGTGTTGTCATGCATCTTAGCACAGTAGGGGTAGAACACACACATACACATACTTCCAGTGAGTGTTTCCACTGCATTCCTGCCATACCTCCAACGGTCAGCAGACATAGTGTGGGTCAGCAGTCTACAAGTGTCACACACACACACACACACCACACATACCCCTTTTGTTCTTATTAGTACTCACTGATCTGTGAAGGTGTGTGTGTGTGTGTGTGTATGTATGTGTGTGTGTGCTTGTGTGTGTGTGTGTATGAGAGGGGGAGAGAAAACGTGAGATAGAATGAGAGAGATTTGTTGTTGATAAAAGTCAAAAGTTTTATAAACTACTATTTCTAAAGAGATGTATATTTGGATCAAACTTAATTTTATCAAAGTGATAATCATATAATTTGCCATGCCATGTGCTCACTGCTTTTGAGTATGTGTGTGTTTTCTGTATGTACAGACCATCAGGGTGCAAATTATAAAAAAGAATGAAGATTGTTATATTGTCTTTAGTCTTCAGTCAATGGATTATTATGGGAATTAAAGACTGTGACTGGCAGTAACATGCAGACATCACACAAACACACACACACACACACACACACAAGCAAGACAGAGAGAGAGAGACGGAGAAAGAAGAAGCCCTACTTGTTGTTACTGGTGTGCTGTAGATGAAGTGTTAGTTGGCCACTGAAAGGTGCAGTCACAAGGTCTGGGCATATTTTCACATTCCAGGCAAAGCCCTGCAGGGATTGTTTACTTTCACACTTTCCATCTGTCTCTAATGTGCTACAGTATGTCTTCCTCTCACACGCTACACTTCCTTATTTTTCCCTCACTCTTTTCTTAGCCTCTTTTCTGCCATCTCCCCTCTGCTCTGGAGAGATGGTGCTGTGTGTGTGTGTGTGTGTGTGTGCGTGTGTGTGTATACCAGTGCAAAGAGTTTATGCATGTGTGTGTGTGTGTGTACCAGTGCAAAGAGTTTTTTCCATGTTAACCCCCCTCAGAGCTGCAGGCTGCATCATAATTCATCACCTCTGGTGAAGGAATCCAGAACAGACACAAGTTAATAAGCAAACCATGTGTTGGTCTGCACATGTGGCTGTTTGTACATGCCTCCATTTGTTTTCGTGTCAGTATGAGAGACACCTTCTGGACAGTTTTTGTGTTTTAATTTCACGTTCCGAGATCTGAGAGTGATTTAGGGCTACAGCCCTCTCAATGCAAATCTCTCCTGCTCGTTTTGTGTGTCTGTCTGTCTGTCTTTCTTTCTCTCATACTCGTGTATCTATAAAGGGGCCTTATTTGAATGGCTAAAGTGTGAAGTCTTTAGTCTAACTAAAGCTAATTTAGCGGCTAAGTAAATTTAGTGAGGTGGTTTAACACCTTAGCCCAGCTATATACTACATTGATGAGTTAGCCCCCAAGATAACCAAAAGCTCCAGTTCACACACAAACACACACACACACACACATACACACACACACACAGTCAAAGTAGCCAACCAGATGATGACTTGATAGATCAGTGGAACACTGATTCCTCTGCTCCCAAGAATGTGTCTCATCAGAGGTGAGAGGTGAAGGGTCAAGGGTCAGATTGAGGCACAGATGGCAGCATGTCCGTCTCTGAACCAGCTGCCGCAGGTGCAGACATGCTGCTGCTCCACCCTACCAAACATAGGGTCACTCATAATGACCACCAGGTCATACAGGAAATGTGCAAACTGCCAATTAAGTCAACAGCCATTTTAATAAGTAGATTTGATCAGGGTCAGATGGAAAAGTATTTGTAACCTTTGTAATCTATTGCTTTTCTGACACCTACACTTTTTCTATATCAAGCCTTGTGACCACAGACAACTCCACCTTAGGTTGTGGTTTGTACAGAGTTGAGCAAAGTGTTTAGGGTCATGAAGAGCTCAGGGTTTACTTTTAGAAACAGTATGTGTCGCCATGGTAGCAGTGACTATCCAGACTGGCTTTTCGTCCTCTGTTTGTTGGGTTTTTTATTAGCCTTTTTAGCTTTTACACAAATGACCTAAGCCTAGAGGCCAGGTGCATACAACCCTGTTTGTGATGCAGCTGGATGGGAATCTTGTAAATAGAAAATCAGGTTGTGTGTGTGTGTGTGTGTTGGTGGAGTGGTCTTGACGTTTGCTTATTGTTCTAAGGCTACCACTGACTTTGTTGGTAGCCATCTGTGTCTGTTTCTGTCAGCCTGTGTTGGTTTCTGTGCATTATTTTAGTGTGTGTGTTTGTGTGTGTGTGTGTGTAGCTAGTGTCTGAGGGCATGTGTTGTATATTGTTATGCTAAGTGGAGCTGGCAGGAGGCTTTTTGTGAAGGTGAAAGGTGAAGAGCTCGCCCCCATCTGGAAGACAGCGGTGTAGTCTGTTGTGTGCCTCTGTGCGGCTGGGAGTGGGAGGAAGGTTGGGGGGTGGGGAGGTGGGGGTGTCTTTGTTTATGAAAGAGGATTTAGTCTGGACAGGAAACAAAAGATAAGCACACTTCTACTTCTGCCAAGTGTCACAGTGTGTGTGTGTGTGTGTGTGTGTGTGTCTGTATCAGGATTCAGTTTGATGTGCTATGCCAAGCCCTGTATCTGTCTATGTTTATATACAATTCATTATTAAATTACATTGTTGTACAAATTTAACCAGGCAGATTCCCACATCTAGTGTGAGAGCATTTAAAAAACTAATCCTAAGCGTTCCAGAAGCTTAAGAGCTTGTGAGAGGCGATAAGGTCAGTTATTGGTGTGGTTCAGCCACTGAAAAATTCAACATTGGGACAGGTCATCTGGATTGGGTCAAGATGAGTCCTTTAGCTAAAGCAGGTTTTATGAGCTGATTTGGATATGAGATAAAGTACTTCTCAAGTTTTCAGGAATGTTTATGCCCCCCTTCGTATTCTGGCTTATGTCTTTTCAATTGAACTTTGTGAAGTTTGCGCCATCTACTGGCAATCCTATTTAGAGTAGTCTTCTGAGATATTGCTGGATGCAGTACTGTTAATGTGTCTGAGTATATGTATCTGTAGGTGTTAGACTGCATAATTTCTGGTTATTTATGCTGCAGATACTATCTCATTACTGGTGTTATTTTTATTTGTGTTGGCAGGAAGTATGGAAAAAATCACAGGTGTGTGCAAATGTGTTCTGTGGTGCTGGAAGAGAGTGTGCCGTCACCGAGAAGGGTGAACCAACCTGTCTCTGTGTTGAGGTAAATCAAACACAAACAGACACAATCTTTCTCTCTCTCTTTGTCTCTCTCTCTCTCTCTCATACACACACACACACTCACCGGTCATGTAGACCGGTCTCAAGACCATTTTCTGTGGTCTTGGTCTTGTCATGGACTCGACTGTGGTTTCGGTCTTCTTGTCTTGGTCTCGCTCTTGGTCTTGTCTTGGTTTTGGACGCGGCGTTTTTTTCCCTCAATAGTTTAAACAGGCTACTTTATTGTCAGATAGCAGATACCACATAACCAAACCCAATATAAACCTTATGCATCTCTCCTTAAATGCAACTACTTAGATTGATCTATTTTAAGATATATGAAAAATATAATAGAAAACATAACATGTATTTGATTTACCTAGTCATGACACTTACCAGCAATGCCTTTTATACAACCATTTATATGAGTAATCATGTCATTTAAACTCTAACTCTAGTCTGTTTTCGGTCTTGGACTTGGTCACGATCAGCCTTGGTCTTGGTCTTGCTTTAGTATGTCTTGGTCTTGGTCTTGGTCTCGATACGATCTGTTCACGAAAGTGTCTTGGTTCAGGCGGTCTTGACTACAACAATAAGACACAGACACACACACACACTCTCACACCAACAATATTAAAAAAGGGATATGAAATCCCTGAAGAAACGGTGTAAGTGAGCTTAATTTGAAAATACACGATCAGAAAGGACTTCAGACTTCCTTCAGACCTCCCACACCTGAATGAGCAAACCTTGTTTACATTTTGACGGATACACTGCATTGTTCAGAGTTTGATAGACCTATCACTGTCCGTCAGGTTAGTTAGGGAGTGTTAATTAGATGGCCTTTATACAGCATTGCCCATTCTACAGAATCCAACATTTTATATTTTGATGTCAGAGCATTTCATTAATTGATTGATCAGGGTATGAAGATGATCTCAAGTAATTGGGCAAAAAGCATCTCGTACTATAAACAAATTGCATGAATACGTTAACTATAGACTCAACGGCATGTATATGTGTACAGTATGTAATTCAACGGTGTGTTGGGTAAAATATATAGTGTATATGCTCTTTCTGCAGTTCTGTAAGCCCAACAAGAGGACAGTGTGTGGCAGCAATGGTAAGACGTACCGCAACCACTGTGAGCTGCACAGAGACGCCTGTCTGACTGGAGTCAAGGTCCATGTGGCCCATGATGGACACTGTGAGGGTGAGACAGCAGGGTGCTCAGCCATGTACTATATACACTCACTTTCTGATGTGCTATACTCACTCACTCACACACACACACACACACACATACAGTAAACAGTTGCACTTACCAGAACACACACATGTACACTAAAAAAACTAAACTCACATACACATAGGAGGAGCTAACTTTACCCAAAGACATAAACAGGACCAAAGGATCTTGTTGAATTGTTGCTGCTGAGGGATATATATAATCTGAAGTGACCTGCTTCTCATTCTTTTTCAGAGCGAAAGACAGACAAGCCCGCTACAAGTCCCAGTAAGTCTCAGCATGCAGTAGTTAAACCCAACCTGTGTTGACATGTGTGTAAACTGTGAAAGCTTGTTATAACCGAAACCATTAACCTGACTTTGATTTCCTGTGATGTGTGCACAGTTGTGTGTTACCTTGCCGACCGCAACCAGCTGCGCAGTCGCGTGATCGAGTGGCTGCAGACAGAGGTGGTTCCTGATGGGTGGTTTTCCAAAGGTTCTAACTTCACAGATGTTATGCACAAGTACTTTGAGGTGCGTGTCTGTTGGTGTGTGTGTGTGCATATGTGTGTACTGTATGTTTGAAAAAGTAAAGACAAATAGCATGTGAATATGTAATTTGTATGTGTATGGAAGTGTGTGTGTGCAATGTATGCATTTGTTTTTGTACATTCACTCATACCTGTTATCCTATTTCCCCATGTGTAGGTGAGAGGTGTAGTTCAATAATTAGCCTACTGTAGGTCAAGAATATTACTAGCTTAAGTAGTTAATTTGCCATCTCCCAAAACCATCGTTGCTTACTGGTAGAGCATTATGAAAACAATTGGAGATTTAACCAACAGTAACCAGTCAGTGTGTCACTAAGCATCATGTGCATGAGTTGCTGAACTGTCCTCTCCTCTCCTCTCCTCTCCTCTCCTCTCCTCCCTCTGGTCCTGGTGGGGACTCTCCACCCCTCTGCAGAGCTATGATAACGGGGACTCTAAGCTGGACTCCACCGAGTTCCTCAAGTTCATCCAGCACAATGAGACGGCCATCAACATCACCTCCTACAACAATGAGGAGAACAACCGCTTGCTCAGGTCAGTTTGCACAGACGCACACACAGTCATGTTCCAAACACCAAACATCAGTGAACACACATTAGTAAGCACATTTGTAACACATTTAAAACATGTTTAAAACATGTATTTGTCAGTGTTCACACAAGCATAGGATTCTTTGAGTGAGCAGCCAGCCCAATGGTACAACGTGGCAACTGAATTACCAAAATTGCTAAGCAGCACTGGCCAGGGCCAGAGCTTGCAGGAGAGATCTCTGGGGAAATCATGATGGCTGTTCTGAGCCCTTAGGGAAGGTCCGGTTCTGCTGTGTGCCCTTAGACATGGTCCGGTTCTGCTCTGTGCGCCCTTAGGCAAGGTCTGGTTAGTACATCGCCTGGTCTTACAAGGTTCACGTCAGGTGTTGAGGAACCAGGACAACCTGATGAGAAGTGAGCTACTGGAACAACCATAACAACAAGAATGAGATGCAAATGGGCTATGGCAAGGGGCAGCCAGGATGAAAGGTCAGGGGTATGAAATCTCTGAGACCACTGATGGGCCAGAGGGGTCATTCACAAGCCATTACTGGCTGTCCTAGGCAGAGTGTACTGTATGCTCAACGGCAGGGCACCACCCATCAGAGACTGCACAGCAGTTGAAGGGCATCGGCTAGTGAAACTTGGCCCGAACACAGCCACCTTCCAGAATATGATTCAGTGACATGGAGAACAGGACTTGGCCCAGACATGGTACCAGCCACTGGCTATATGAACCAACTGCTGAGAGTCAACCCTGACTGCTATGTAATGAATCCCTCTAAGAACAGACAGAACAGCAAAGATATGCGAGAAGGGATTTTTATTTATTGATTTATTTTTTGAGAAACAAGTGTGAGCTTTTTGTTCTGTATTGTCTGTGTTTGTGTTTAGGAGCCTGTGTGTTGATGCCCTTATCGAGCTCTCAGATGAGAATGCTGACTGGAAGTTGAGCTTCAATGAGTTCCTGAACTGCCTGAAGCCAGACTTCAACCCTCCAGAGCGAAGTAAGATACTTTCATTCACACACAAACACACACAAAAAAACCCTCATTCTGAACCAGACACATATGGTTCATTAAAAACAGATACATACAGAGGTCCAATGGCCTCCATAACCATGGGCCCCCAAAGACTTAACTCAACCGACAGTATATTAGCTAATCATGAGCATTAACTCACCTACAGAATATTAGCCAATCATGAGCCTTAACTCACCTATGTTAGCCAATCATGACTTTGGGGGTTTAGGCTTACGGGACACTGGGATTCAGACATAAAATTGCAAACCCCTACAGTATAGACTCACTCCTTTCTCTAATCAGTCTTATGTGATTTGATGGCCTCTTTCTAGAATGTGCTCTTGAGGATGAGACGTATGAGGATGGCGCTGAGACACAGGTGGAATGTAATCGCTGCGTCTGCGCATGTGGCAACTGGGTCTGCACAGCGGTGACCTGCGAGAGTAAGTAGATTTGCTTCAGGACTGGGAGAGTTCTAGACAGACCGTGAAACTCATACTGTATGTAACATAAAGTAACATATGGAGCATACAGTATGCTTCAAAAGTTATTAGTGGAGGTGGTCTGTGTATAATATGGACATTGAAAACATTTTTTGTTTGCTCCACAAACTTTCTAGTAACATTCCATGTGCAGCGCAGCCCTGTTATGAGTCACTGTGTGAGTTAGTATTTTCTTTTCCCGCTTTTGACACAGTCTTTCTTTTCCCTGCCCAGCAGGTTCGGATGCACTCCCAGCACTTCCTCTGGAGGAGGCAGTTGAGGACTTGGACCAGGAGATGACTGAGGAGGAGTGGACCAGGAGGGTGGCGGAGCTGAACAAACTCCAGGTGAGTGTGGAGAGGAGGGGAAAGATGCTTTCTTGAAGCACCAGATTTGGGCTGCAGCAATCGTGCGGAGCATGAAATTCCCTGTGAGAGCCCTAACACTAAACAGAGTCAATAGATTAGCAGTGCAGAAGGAGCTTTTCCAGGGCTGCTAGTGAGGGACTCTTTGGATTCAATCTGATTTTAGGACTGTATCCTAATTAATGTTCTAATCTCTCTCTAATGCTTCCTTATCTGCCTTCTTCAGGAAACAGTGGAGACCATGAAAGTGAGCAGTAAAGACGTTGTCTGAGGAAAAGAGGGATGAGTTGCAGTGAAAGAAAGGAAAGGACGGCAAAAGAAAAAACGCAGGGTGGCTGTTTCGCCATTCTTGTCTGGCGGTCTGGAGGGTGGTCAGTGGGTTCAGAAGCAAAGAGGAATATTTAATTAGTTATTTTTATAATATTTTAATGACTTTTCCTTTTTTCTATTATTACTGTTTTGTATTTTTGTGTTATAATTATTATTATTTTACATCTTTAAGGGATGAGATTATGGCACATTGTACGCCCTTGCAAATCAGTGGCTAAATTAGCTATTAAGTGTTAATTTCATTTTTCAAATGTTCTTTTTCTGGATTTGTAAGACCCTGACACAGCAAGGAGGAAAAAAGACGGGTGCCTATCAGACTGCATATACCTCTAGCAGCTGCTATTTATCAGATGTCCCTTTTAGCCCTCTCCATTTATCACACTGCACTTCAGAGCAGAGTTGATAAATCAGTGGGAGGTCTTATGGCCTCTTAGAGGTCACCAAGGCTGGGCACGTCAGTACAGTCTGATCTGATATTTGAGTGATGTGTGAAAGAACCATAGGCACAGTATACTTCTCATCAAATGCATGGGATGGGCATAGACATGGGCATTGAATGGTGTTTAATCATAACCACATGAATGACTATTAGTGCCTATATTTATTGTCCATTTCTTGTTGTACTCATTTGGGTATAACCTTGCCTGGTTTTCCAAGGGCTTTGTATCCTGAAGAGTATAAGAGGGATACTGATTGAGATTACTGTTACTGATTGAATCACAGCACAACTACTGAATGGATGAATGCTTGGCCATAA
>JAVQKI010363464.1:0-11400 GCA_036025975.1 Nematalosa erebi
CCCCCCCCCCCCCCCCCCCCCCCCCCATGGCTGACTTATCACCGCTTGCCACACTTTCTCTTCGGTCAAGGTCTATGATGTTGACTTTTTCAAGGTTTAGGGTCAAGTTGGTCTTTTTGTTTGCAGGGATTATAAAGTGACCAAAAGGGTGAGGAACACAAACACGCACACTGAAAGGAACTCTCTTATGTTTATAAAGCAAGAAAGACACCTTTGTGTAAGAAAAAATGCACCCTGTCTACGGAGCATTAAGCCTGCTATGAACATGCAAGCCCCATTGTTTTTAAAAACACACTTTGATTTCAAGTTCAGGGCTGTTCATGTGTAAACACACAGATAGGAGTGCAGTGTAGGTTAAGTTTAACCACAGATGACACACTCTGAGCACAATGCATGAATGAGAGGAGTGGCAGCTGGCTACACTTCCTCCACACAAAAGGTGTGTGTTTGTGTGTGTATGTGTGTGTGTGTCCTGGCACTCGATCAGACTGCTCCTGTTGTGTCTCATATCCTGGATGGCTCTGGCTTGCCTCATGCTCAAATGCACCTCACTGTTTCATCCATGGAATCCGCAGAGTTCAGAGCAGAGAAGATGCAGATGTTACCAAGTCAATTCACTTCAGTTACGTTTCATTAAGACTTTTTATACTAAGACCTATGGCCTGCTCCTTTGAAGAGTGAGTATAGAAGGGAAAGGGATTGGGGGAAAGTACCAACAGGACTGAAAAGCATGGAATGCCTGCTCCAGAGCTGACTTAAAAAGACAACAAATGCTTTAGATCTGGACAGACTATATCCACTATTCTTCAACATGCCATTGTGTCACAAATGGCACAAATACGCATGCATAGCACTAGTGAATGCAGGGTAATTGTAAATTGGCACTCTGTAGGTAGCACACCTCAGAATAAGGCTGTGATTATGTCAGGCACGTTCCAGTGATATACAATATCTCTGTGAACAACAGTAAACCAAACATCCACCCTGATCAGACCTTTCTGATAAAACAGTACAGAGTGCCATGCAGCACAGCCCTATACACCTGATGCGGTATAGTAGACTATATAGCGCATCTCTCTGACTGACCAGGTCCCTGAGCTGCTGAAGGAGCTGCAGTACATCCACCAACTTGTCCTCCACCAGCGACAGACGCACACGCTCCGTCTCCAGCATCTGCAGCTCCATGTGCAGCAGCTCAGTCTCCTCCGCCTTCTGCTGCAGCTCCTGAACCAGTGCATCCTTAACCTGAGGAGGAGGAAAGGAGAAGAGAGGAGGGGTACAAAAGGAGGGGAGACGGAACAGCAACACATTTGTTATCAGGACAGCTCGATCGCACAGTAGGGAATTATTCAATTACATTTAATACTGTATAACATGTCTGTACTCTGATGTTTTTTTTTATGTATCATTACTAATGATATGGCAACAGACAGCAACAAGGATGAGATAAACTCACTTGTTATCTTTGCAAACAGACTTGACTCAGTGATGTTTCTAAAGGTGTTCGTGTTTAATCTGACAAAGTTGGTTTGGATTTGAACCAGGCCAAAAGTGACACATTAAAACAAACACATGAGTTAATGGCACACCATCTCTTTCTTCTCTCTCTTTCCTGCTTTGGTGCTACACCCGACTGCATGTGCTCATGTTTGGTGGAGCTCAACTCAGCTGGAGCCAGCGCTGCATTAATGACTGCTGGAGCGTGGTGGTGGTGTGTGCGGTTCCGGGGGTGTATGTGATTCTGTGGTCAGTGCAGTGAGAACCAGCTGTGGGCATGCAAACACACACACACACACACACACACACACAGACACATACACACATAAACACACACACACACACATACATAGTCCTTCCCACACATATGCACCCACACCCACACACACACAAGGATACACATGCAGAATCACACACAAACAGACCCACACACCGACATAGATGCTCCTACACACACTTGTAGACCCACACACCCACATGGATACTCCTACACACACACACACACACACACACACACATAGAGGCAGGGTGGCTCCCTCCCTGCACCAGTGCTGGCGGTTGGGCTGTTGGGTGGCTGCAAAAAGCAGAAGGACTGCACCACTCGCTGCGGTTGCTCTCTTTGAAGGCCTACAGTTCCATAACAACCCTTGTAGCTGCACTCTCCCCCTCCTCTAATCTAATTTTACACCCCATAGCCCCAGACTGACTTCTAATGTAAGGGACGCTCGCAGAGAATCAGCTGTGGTTGGAGTGCCTGGAAGAGGGAGGCTGATGCCTCTGGGTGCCTGCCCAGCTCTCTTTAACTCTGGCTGGGGGTGAGATGTGAGTATGTTGGGGACATGGATGGAGCATGCTTTGGTCTGTTCACGTCATCTGGTTCCCTGTGTCCTAAATGGTCCTCTCATGCCTCTTTTTTCCCCACAGCTTTGTGTCAACCTGTGGTAGTGGGTGCCTTCTGGCAAAGGATCAAAAGCTTCACCAGTATTGGCTTACCTCTGAACTTCAAACTGATCTGGCCACGATTAGTCCCTACACTGGTGAGACACAAGATGCCCCAGAGTCAGATATTATGAGGCTTTATACTCAGTGTTGCTTGCTGAGAACTGGTCGATGTTGCAAGTCTTCAGATAAAAGCATCTCCTAAATCCTGCTGGATCCTTTACTTAAATGAGACTACCAGTCCTGTGGCAGTTCCAGACCCCAAAAAATGCCAGAGTCAGATATTATATGGCTTTGTGGTGCACATCAGGATCACACAGGATTGAAAGGTATGCTGTGTGGTTTTTACCTGGTCCATGTCCACGTCGCTCCTCCTGGCCTGGCTCTCCCTCAGCTCCAGCTGCTTGTTGAGGCGGGTGACTCTCTCAAGCAGTTCCAGCACAGCGCTCTGGCTCTCCTCACTGCGTGACCCTCCAAAGTGAGACAGTAGCCTCTTCACAGCTTTCTCTTCACACCTGAGGAGGAGAGGATGGTGATTCTCTCTCTCTCTTTCTTTTTCTCTCTCTCCCTCTCTTATTTGTCTCACTTTTGAGCATCGGTGTGCCGCTGCTTTGAACCATTGTTTTATGTGTACAGCTATGATGCTGCACTTTGCTACATCTATGAACCCATTAAGTTAGTGCATATGTGTGTTACATTAATAACTATCAATAAGGGTAATATACTGTAAAATTATAGTGTATGTGCTGTAATGTAGTGTATATACATACATAGATACATACAGCTATGAATCTTGTGCAGATGGTTGGAGAAAGAGCGAGAATTAAAAGAACAGAGAGGAAAAAAAAAACACGCCACTCAAACTCAACGAAGAGATGGACAGTTACGTCAAGGGTTCTATACCTGTCCCCACAGCAGGACAGCCTGGTGAGGATCCTCTTCACCTCATCCACCTGCTTCTGCTGCTCCCCTGTCCACCGGTCCTCCTCCTCGTCTGACGCTGCCTGGCCCTCCACTGAGCGGAAGAGCTGCTCCTCCACTACGAGGGAAAACAGCCACAATCTTCACACAGCTCCTCACAATCATCTCTGCATCTCTGTAGATAAGCACATATTGGTGCACACATGTCCACTCGTCCATAATGGTTGGACTGTATCTGTAAAGCCTGTCTATCCTGTTTCTCTGTTTATTTCCTGAAATTTCCTTGAGTCTTCCAGACTGATAGACTGACTAATTGATTGATTGATTGATTGATTGATACCATATGTCTGATGACATATCCAAATTACATATTAAAACATTTCAAAACTACTTAAGGTACATTAAATTGTGACAAGGTCATTCAGATTAGAATTAGAATTAAAACAGACTCTACTGTAACTCTACTGCTTGTGGCAGTATGGTATAGGTAGAGTAGAGGTAGAGAATATAAAATATGAGCAAGGAGCTCTTACTGTTGTCAGGGGTGGATTCGGCGTGGCCCGTTGGTGAGTGACGGGCCTGTCGGGAGTCCAGACAACACCTCCTGTCCTCTCGGTACAGCTGATCTGCAGCACTGCTGAAAGGCACAGTAACTTTGGACACCTCTGACCTGCCAAGGAGAACAGGGATTTTAGCCTTATAGTACCACTGGACACATCCAACCTGCCTTGTAGAAAAAAGACTTGCTCATCATGTTGGCTGCCTAATGGCCACAGAATAATATATTGGACAAATGAACTGTGATAAGAACATGGTAAAATTATTATTTTTTTTTTCGAATCCATTACAAACAACTGTATGGCCATACGCCTATAGTTATTGACTCAAGGTAATGCAAATACCTGTTATTTTCAGTCTTATAGCCTCATTTATGACAAAAGCAGAATAGTCATTTTGCTAGGAAATATGTCCATAAAGTAAGAAATAGACTAAACGGGGGTATTGCATAACTTCAAAGGGAAGAGAAAGTAACATGAGATGCCTCTAATAATACACGCCCATAGCCACCATAATAATTTTATTGGCACATGGGATTCGGCTGTCTGAAGGCACTTTAGCAGACCATAATTAAAACAAGACGCAGCAGCAGCTACGAGACGCTGTGAGCTGGATGGGTATCTAGAGTGAAAGAAATGTTGTCTTATGTTATCCTTAGGTTTTAGAGATCAATGCAAACAATGGAAACCTTGAAGAGTTGGAGATTGTGATTCCATTCATTTTGTTAGACCTGGTAAAAAATAAAATGCAACAAGAACTAAATTGTGCTTAAACATAGTGCTATTATTGTCATGTGTTTTCATATCATAACAGGGAATAAACCAAATTACAATCCAGAAACATACAGGCCGATCACTTTGCTATCATTTGAGTTGTACAGTTTCCTTTGGCCTTTTATATAGGAGAGAAATACGATAGGGGGCCATGGTGAAGCAGACAGTAAGTGTTTCCAGATGAGTGTCTTGCAAGGGGAAAAAGGAGAGTTGGAGGGGGTGAAAATACCACCAAAGAAATTCATTTTCAGCAGCACGTATCCCACGAGAACACAATCTAAATGAGTCCGGGAGTGCCCTGCACACATATCCCCCATACACCGGGGAAACCTCGCCATAAAATGGCGATAAATCTTTTCAGTGGAAGTGCTACAAATATCACCTCACCTCACAGAAAGCTAGAGGGAAGTGCAGCGCTCAGCAGAAAGGTCAATAATTGCAGACCCCAGTCAGGCAATCAGTCAAGTTACTGAGGTGTGTGTGGTGTCTCTCTCTCTCTCTCTCCCCGTCTCTGTGTGTGTGTGTGTGTGTGTGTGTGTGTGTGTGTGTGTGTGTGTGTGTGTGTGTTATAAGATTGGATGGAGGATGAAAAGTGGGGTACCCCTATATATACATATGCCTGACAATCTGCAGCTGTTACACACGATGGCAGGGGACCCCCATACACCTCCAATAGGTTTCTATGGGGATCTCTTTGGCAACCAAAATGGGCTGCATCTCTGGAGCCATAGTGGTAGTAGTGTTGTCTGAAGGAAGTGTGTATGTGTGTCGGTGGGGGGTTGTTATTGATAGAGCATAGCCCACTGTAACTAATTGGACTTTAATTGACAGAGTCTGTGGAAACGCGGGTGTTGCTTTATGGGAGAGGGGAGCCCGCTGGATGAGATCTCTAGGGTGGGCTACCAGTGAATGGTGGCAGACTCTATGGAGTCTCAGGAGACAACTAGCCTGAGTCTGTGTGCCAGAATCCTATTTAGACAAAACAGAAAGGAGCAGGCTCACTCTGTGTCATGCTACGTCTAGTCAAAGGGGATTACTGTAAGAAGAGTGTGTGTTTGTGTGTGTGTTTGTATGTGTGTGTGTGTGAGTGTACGCTATGGAGTAGGCTGCTTCATCAGATGCTTCATGAATGAAACTTATATGCGTGAAGGCCCGGATGAAAGCACTGGGTAGTAGCCAAGGACTTAAATTTACTGCGCGACATTTGAAGCTATCAAAACAACACATACAAGTTGAAGTAGACGGAGCATTTCAGACACCTGAAACCACTCCAGACATTTTGGTTTTCACTGCGAGACCAAGCCAGAGTGCACTTGGCCTGGGAGAAACCAACGGGTGAACAGTCTAGCCAGGACTGAATGGAAAAGTTACATCAGGGGTTTTTGGTGATTACCAAAACATTGCGTTTGCTCAAGCTGAAAAATAATTTCATTTTGAGTTCTTTAAACAGACAACAACAGCCATAACATGCAACACACACATACTATACATACAACTCCAGAACCTTTTCAAACATGTTATGTAACTTCAAATACATCTGGTCTGAAATAAGATTTTAATGACTAAATGGAATAGATGTTAAAGCCTTTCCCGGTGTTTTCCATCGGGTCAAACATGGTTTTCCATAATGCTCTGGTCTCTGCGTTGTCTACAGCTGTCACTGAGCTCAGCGCAGTACAGTTCTGGGAAAGGACATGCTCGGCAGTCATCTGGCAAACGTTAGCTGTCCAGTCACTGTTAATTCCCATTTCTTTGATTCCATGCTTTGTGTTGCCGGGAGGCATACCTTGCATCATGTGAGCTAGGAGGTTGGTCTGCATGTTAACGTTGTTTAAGCTCGTTTTCTGCGTTATATGCATGCGGGTTCATAATCATTGTGACGACTCAAATTTTTCAGAAACAGAAAATGTTGCGGTGCTTCTCCACCCTCCTCTGCATGGCTTTTAAAATGGAAACCAAAAACATACTTCAAAGATTTTGGCTTAGGGACCTGAAGGAGTATAGTATTTATCACCATGGGCCTCCTTAGCCAGAGCAGTGGGGCTCAGTAACTATTTGGAGATTTCCAGAACTGTCTGCACAGGCTGTGCTAACATCTATCCAGGCATGCGACCTCAGAGATGAGGGGAAAAAAAAACAAAACACTGAGGATGTGTAAAATTATAATCGAAATTCAGGATGTCCAAACAGGAAGGAGGAAGTTCAAACAGACTCCAGCCAAGTTCACATCAATTCAAAACTATATAAGCAGCAATGCGAAAACTATAGGAGTAATGGACATTTTTAAAGTAATGAACACGTTTACCTTGAGGCAAAACCAGAAATGAACACATAGTCCCTATATGTCCAAGCACATATGGACCTAATGGAAGGAAATTAAAACAAAAGACGGAGCTCTATGTTTGACTGAAACACACTAATGAATGCAAATGCATGATTTCTAGATGCTAATCTGCCTCTTCTTTTACTCTGCCCCTGGGAGTGAAGTCTGATCCACTTGATTTAGCTTCACTCTTTCAGCAGGAAAACAAAGGGCACCCTGGGCCAAAGCAGAACCAGATGCAGGACGAAAGGAGTCGGGATCTCCCGTACGTCTCCACTGGGCAACTTTAATATTTGATCAATGCAAGGTGCTCGGCAGACTTGTCTGCTTGTCTCACGTCTGGGCCGTGTAGCTCGTAAGTCAAAACTCTACTCTCTGACCTCAGTGTCACCTCATATGTCACCCCAGTGATCCGAGAGCAGCAATGTTTGCAGGGTTGGTTTGAAGTATTCATAACAAGGTCTTATATCCTACGGCCTATCATGGTCGTGTTTAAGCAGGACGTGAGCGACGGTTTGGTGGTGGCCAGTCCAGCTGCTTGTGGTTAGAGAGCGAAGACACCAGGGCCACTTCCTGTGTTTATTAAAGCAAAGGGCTGAACTTCCACCACCATCACCCAAACCCCAACCTCCACCCCCATCCCACCTCAAAAAGCCTCCAAATCCACCCTCCCTCCACCTCTGGTCGGAGATGTTTAGAATGAATATATCCAAAACTTAGTACTGAGTATCTTTCGCATCAGGGACACAACACTCCACAATCTGATCCTAATTCAACTAAGGGCCACCAAAAAAAAAACATTGTGCATGGTCTTCTCGTCTTTGCAGTGTTATCAATCAATCTTGTCACCTTTAGTAGAGAAAGTTAGAGCGTGTGCAAGTGAGGCTTAGGATGGATGGGTTACTGGTGCACAGACAGGAAAGAATAGAGTGTACTGCCAGATTCTTCTCCAGCTGAGCGACAACTTGAGCACTGCTGCAGAGTTGAGATTAGCGCTTTGAAACAGTGAACACAGGTCAGTCAGCTTTCTCACTGTTGTTAGGGACAGGCTTTGATGATGGAGGCAACCAAGTCTAGATGACCAGCCAAACTACAAGAAAACGGCAAGGAAAAACCCCCAAAAGAACCAGAGAAACTTTAGGAGTCAGGTTGGAGGGAGTGGCAGAGAGTTCAGGGTATTTTTGAGGTGGGTTCCCGAGACTATTATGAAATGTGTGTGGTTGTGTGTGTGTGTGTGTGTGTGTGTGTGTGTGTGTGTGTGTGTGTGAGTGTGAGTGTGTGTGTGTGTGAGTCCACTCGTGATGACGGTGGATTCATGCTGATGTAGGCAGTGTATGGAGGTCGAAGGAAAGGGAGGAGAAATGGGGGAACTTTCCAAGACTGAAAACGAGCCCACTTGGCCAAGAAGGGTTTTGAAGCCCGCGCAAGAACAACAGAACCGTAAAAAAAAAGAACCCTCCAGCTCCCAGACATCCTTCCAATGTTTGTGTGTGTGTGTGTGCGTGCCATTAAGAATGATTGATAGAATTTCAGCACTAGAAGTGAGGCAGGACAACCCGGCCCATATACAGCACTATAATTACTTGTAATCAGGGTTTCTTTTTCTCACTAAAGTATAACTTTGCATCTCGCTGAGTTGGTTTAGGTGTTTCTCTGTTGGTTTTCAGACCTTGGGGATATTAGTCTTCATCTTACATAATAAGAAAACTGTTGCCACAGCTGAGAACTTCGGCCCTCTGCTTTCTTTTTATTGTGAGGCGACACCATGAGACCATTTTGTATTTTGTTTGTCTGGCTCTCCTGGCTCTATGTTTTTGCTCTCTCTCTCTTTCTTTCTCTCTCTTCCGCTCTCTCTCACTCTCTCCCTTTCTCTGTCCTTTTTTGTCTCCTTCCGCACCTCTGTTTTAGTGTCTCTGGGGTGCAATTGAAGAAGCAGTAAAAAGGTCAGCAATCTGTTCTTCTTTCACCCCTTCTACGTCGTCAAGAGGTCAATTAAGACATAGCAGAGTACATTTCACTAATGTAGATCACAATCCTGAAAAAAAACCCAAAGGCCCAAGACTAACCGAGTCCATTACAAATACCTAAGACCAGAAGGTTGAAAACAAACATCACATGTCCACCCCCCACACCCATCCACACCCCCACACATGTATGTCAATGAGCCATGCTTTAGAACCTGTTGAGTGCAGGGCATTATTTATGACCCAAACCTCTGCGCAAATAAAGACACAGTGAGTGGTAGCCAAGGCCATTTTTTCTCTCAACTTGACTTTTTCCTGTGCAGGGCCTGGACATCCATCTCAAGGGGGGGTGAGGTGACAGGACCTGGAGAACAAACAGTCGAGTGTTTGCCTCTTCCTCCAGATGGCGAGCTGTTTTTGAGCCTTTTCTCTACTCTCTCAGTTGCTACCCCTCTCCTCCTCCTCCTCTGATCGCTTTTTGTTCCTCTTCCAGCACTTTCCATTGTCTGCAGGCCTGGCTGTTTGCAGCTTGACCAATGGCCCCAGCTGATTTAAATGTTTCGCCTCTCTCTCTCTCTCTTTCTCCCCTCATTGGGTAGGTAAGAGCCTCATGGTTAAAAGGTGCTGCGTGTGATTCTGTTATCCCCTATGGTAATGAACTAGTGCTAGTTCCTGTCTGTCTGTTCCCACCAGCTGACCACCCAGGACAGTCCCTCCTACCCACACACACACACACACACACACACACACACACATATACACACACACCTACTTCCCTCCACATCCTAAACTCATTACCGGCAAAGTGCTCCAGGAGATACAGTATTATGCAACGATACTGGCGGTGAAGATGCTTTTTGTCTCACCAAAGAGACTGACTTCTTTTCATTTGTCTGTTTTTCACATCATTTAGCAGTTGCATAAATTGATCACTGAAATGCCAAATGCACAACAGTTGTCTGCTAAGATTTATACACACTGGCAAACCCTGCTCTTGAGCAACAGACAGACGAAAACAAATTTTATATTAGCTTAGAGGAATGCTAGTGGAGTAATGGCTTATGCAACAGAAATATTTTGCGGTGCATTTTCCATCAGGTAGAGACAGCTGGGTCCCTGGTATTCAGCTTTAATAGTAATCTCATCATCATCATGTCTCCCCAGGAAAGTTACTCATCTTTTTCTCTCCCTCTGGTAAAGAATCTCTCTCCCTCTTTCTTTCTACCTCTGGTAAAGGATATCTCTCTCCCTGGTAAAGCTTCTCTCTTCTGTACCACCGACAGCTCATCCATTTACTGCAGTGCATGAAACCAGCCATTGGCATCTCTGAAATCAGTGTCTTGACAGGCCTTGCCACTGTCTCTCTCGCATGAGAGAACACAGGCCAGATGCAGTGATGAAGGTGCAAAACTTTGATCTGTTCCATACCAGACCTTTCAACTCAGCCCACAGGCATACGCCATCTGATCCCCCTGCAAACAAATCACCCCACTCTCAGTCCCTGCAAAATATGCAAAAACTGTTTCATGATAGCTACTGATGGCAGAAAATAAGGATAATTAGTTTATTATGAGTCTCTTTGATGTGGCCTCAGGGTGAGGAGGGGAGGAAAGAGAACGAAGTTTCTGTTTCGAAACAAGCAGATGGAGGCAGATGGAAAGCAGGTTCAAGATGATATTTTGTAGGGTTAGTAAATCGACAGGCACAGTGCAGAAAGGGTCCATTGGGAGACCAACTTTACCACTGGGGATATGCAGAGTGCTTTGCCAACATGTCGGAAAGGGGTTGAAAGGCTTTGGATTCTAGTGTTTCAGGAGAACAGCTTTGGTGGCAGATGGAAGCGCAATGGAGACTGTTTTGTTGGAGGGGTGAAGGAAAAAAAGAGGACAACAGAGAGAGGGAGAGATAGAAAGAGGAAGAAAAGAGGGAGGAAGAAAAATGACCAGTGGACACACCTCCCAGCTCAGATAAAAGGCGAGAGGCTCGGTGACCGTGGGCTGATCAGACACTGACCCTGCCGCGCGTGACCGAGGTCCCCCCATCGCCCCTGGCAGCCGCATCAAAAGGCTTCCGGAGTGGGGAGGGGACTCGCCTGACGAGCTCCGGCTCAGCTCCGACACTGTCCGCTGTCTGCCCACACGCCGAGCGGCTCTCATCACGGACAAGGGGATGCGGGAACAAGTCCCCACGTTGCTCTGATCTCTATACCCTTGAGGTGGGCTGAGAAGACTCAAGTAGTCTCTCTTTGTTTCTCTCTCTTACTCTTTCTGTGTATGTGTGTGTATCCAATAGCCATATGTCTGTGCAGCCCTGTTCCAGCATACTCAACATTCAAACTTTTAAGAGTAGTAACAGCTCACTTACACTAAAGATGGAAGAAAACATAAAAGTTCAGTTTTCAAAACTAAAGAAAAGTCTTACTCTT
>JAVQKI010363752.1:0-18370 GCA_036025975.1 Nematalosa erebi
TTGCCTTTTATAATGCTCCTTCATCTTGTGTTGCACTGTAAATTGCTTGAGCAGGGCCTTATTACAAAGAGCATATTCGTTTTAGTGGACCACATATTAGCAAGTCCTTGAGCAAACCACTAATTAGCTACTAAAAATAAAGCAAATATTAAAATCCTGGGGAAAAAAAACAGATCAAATGCTGCCGGCTGCAACTGTGCGATTCATCTTTGTAGAGTTGGAGGGCAGTGTGTTCTACGACTTGAACAAATTAGTCTGGAATTAGAGGAGGGTTGTTAATTACAAATGGCGCACAGAAGCTAATTATTTGTGCTAATTGTATTAGCTCCGGTAATCACCAAGGAGGGCGTGGAGCAAATCTTTTCCTTATTCATTATACTCTGCTTTTCCAGCATGTTTCAATCTTTTCAGGGGATTTAGGAGATGCTTCCACCCACCCCACAAAAGCTGCAATACACGGAACACAAAACTGAACTGACAGCCTGTTGGTCAAGGTCACAGAGTGCTGTCAGTAGGAAAAGAAACAAGAAAATTTGGAACAACAGCAGCGGACGCTAATTGAATGGCGCCAAAGTGAATTAAACTGAGAGATACTGAGTGTTAGTTAGCTGCCAGTTTGCAATTTTGTGTATTGTGCACTACATTTTCATAGGTGCTGTAGGTAAAGCATATCTCAGCATGCCCATCTGCTTACCTCTCTGTGATGGTCTCCCGCAACCCACTAGCCACACCTTTCATAACTGTGCTGGCCTTGGGGGTCAGTACCACCTGCGACACGAAGAAGGTCCCCTTGCGCCGGCGATCCGTCACCGATGTCTGCAGGAACTGGATGAGCTTGTCTGGGTCGGTGGTATTGGCCCAGGGCGCTGGCATCATTTGCCCTGGCCACAGGAAGGGCACCTCCAGTGCCACAGGGTTGTGGTAGAAGACCAGCACCTGGAACTCCTTCTCCCAGAGGTATTTGAGACTGACCTCCTGGGCGAAGATGACTGGGCAGAGGCGGTCGCCGAAGACGGTGCGCAGCATCTCCACCAGCTTCTCATGATGGAGGTTCTGCATGCCGTAGAAGTGGTTGAAGTCCAGGAAGACCACCTCGCGGGCGTGCGAGGCCAGGAAGGCACTGATCTGCTCCAGGCCCTCGCGCACCGTGGCGCTGAAGAGGCCGTGGGCGAAGTAGAGCTCGTTGTCGGGGTCGCGTGGCTTGGTGGAGATGCGCAGGTCGAAGAAGCGGATGCCGGCGTCCAGCTGGCTGCTGAAGTTCATGGTCTGTGTGGCCAGCCACTTGCGCATCAGCTTCTTGGCCACCGTGCCAAACACAGAGACAAAGTTCTGCACTGTCTCTGGCTGCTCTGGACCCACTGGCGAGGCTTCGTCAATGTAGAAACTAAAGGAATCATGGGAACCTAGAGAGAAATGGTACAAATTAGGTACATCTTATTAAAGGAAAGACCCATATCCATGTTGTTCAAACTCACAGTGTGCCGACTTTTCATTTAAGTATTTAATGGCATAGCATTACATTTGTATTCACTTGGATTTAATTTGCGCACTGACAGTGCACAGGCATACATATAATGCTGTAAATACAATTTCCCAGCCATTAGTTGACTACACTAATGAGTAATAGATCACTTGTGCTAATGTTATAGTGAGCAGTGCTATTTAAGGCCACTGAATCTACACACATTTCAGGCTTACATAACGTGCAATCTGCAGTTTATTAAATAAGAAGGCTTTAGTAAACAAAACAAACAAATCAAGACAAATTGCTGTTTCTCAGATGCAGATGGCAACGAGCAACACCATCTAAACAAACATGGCTGAAAAGATACAGCCAAACATGGCAAAAGCACAAACAATGCCTTTTGGTGGCAAGTGATGCCTAGACCGTAAATGAGTTCTCTCCGGACAGGAAATGGTTTAATGACTGGGTTGTATGGTTGTACGAATTCTATGTATTTAAAGTGTTTTACTGCCCACTACTTCTTCACTGCAATTTTGGAATTGAACACACCATTAGAAATCAAGATCTTCAGAGATCTTTACATACATTAAGAGAAGAATAAATACATCAAGATCTTTAATGATACAAAGACAACGCACAGATTAATGGTGCAAGTATGCTAACTAGGTTCCTTAACTGCTCTGCTGCCACTGCCAGAAGGACGCATACAAGTCAAACCTGATAACAAATCAAGCCGTGGAAAATACATTTACACAGGGATCACCATGCAAAATGAAACATGTATGTCCCCAAAGAAGATCAAGTGAGATGCTCCATGAATATCACCAAGAAGAAGTTCTTGAGTGACCTGTGAGAAACACCCAAAGCAACTCCATCAACACACTTCAGTAACTCCCTAGGTTGTAAAAGCAGGCATTTGAAAGTGCCACATAATGCAACTGATGTCGAACTAAGTGGGGAACAAGACAGAGGAGGAGGAGGAGGAGGGAGGAGTGATGAGAGAGCTCTGAACTCCCAGTCAAATTTCGGCACCTTCTTCAGTAAGATGAACATGCATTTGTGTATGTGTGTGTGTGAGTTTGCGGCGAGAGGAAACATCAGTGCCTAATAACCTGCTTCATCACAGATCATTACCACCCCGCCCACTCATTTCCTCCAGGCATACTAGACAAACGGCCATTTGCCTGAACAGACAATCCCTCCACCCATCCATCTTGAGCTCCCTCTATTTCTCTCTCCCTCTCTCTCTCTCTCTCCCTTTTTGGCTCACTGTTATCCTCCACTGACACTCCCACCAAAAGGTCACTGCTGTTTTTCACTTCTGGTCCTGCGCTCAAACTGACATCTTTCTTTTTTACACTATCACAGAGGCTGGGGAGAGGCCTGCCAAAATGTGGTCCTGTACATACTCCCACATATGTCCAGATTTTGGTATGTAAACTGACATTTACTTGTGCCCGCATGGCATTTACTTGTGCCCGCATGGTCCCGGATACACTTTTTTTCACATAGTGAAACTTTATCAATCCCACCTCCACCAAATGCACTCCACTCCAGCCTGTTTCAGAGGGAAATACATCGGAAGTCAATCAAAACATACAAACAAGGGTAGTTTATGAAATGGCCCACTGCTTTACAACCTACTGCGTATGATTTGTAAAGAGCCTGGGGTTGTGGCATTTTGAGTTTGTTTTTTCTCTAAATCAAAAGAATGTGCACTTATTGTACTAGTGTGCTCATTTCACAAGACAGCACCCTCCTTTTACTAAAAAAGATGTATTATGATTAGATTAAAATGAGCGCATTATATTCCCTTGGGAAGAAAACTCAAAATGACACACAATGACATTTCCCAAATAGACACATGGAGTAGTGCAGAAGTACGCCAGTTTGGTACGCAGCAGTAGAGAGATCATATTTACATAGCAACAGGCTAAGTTAGGCTTACTGCGTATCCTGCAGCACTTCACTCAGCATTGAGACAAAAGGGCCATTCACACCTGGAATGATAACTATAAAGATATAACAATATTTTCGTCCACACTGACAGTAACAGTAACGTTAACATACATCTGTCCTCATGTGAATGATCTAATATCTAAAATTCTATGGTTTCTGATTGGCTGTCAACCTTTTACCGTTCAAAATATCGCTCTGAAAGTGATCCCAATGATAACGTTGCACGTGTTGTTATACAGTAGTTGCGGTGTGTCATTTATGTTAATTAGAGTGATATTTATTTGTCAATATAGTTATCAGTCTTGGTGTCAACAACCCTTAACCATGACAACTTTAGAAAAATCTAAATCTGATTCTGGCTCCCGGGCTTATAGATTCATTATGACAAAGACAACAAGAATGTCTCTCATTCACTCATTGTTGTCTCCCTCTCTCTTACACACAGTGTCTCTCCAGCTCTTTATTGGGAAAAATAGACATGCTCGAATGGAACCATGAGGGAATCATCATATTGAGATAGTGACTTTGCCGTGACCTTGAAACTTCATGTACTGGCCACTTAATCTCATCCATTTATCTTGTTAAGGGAGAGACATCAAGGACTGATGGACAGTGAAAAAAAAAAAGGTTAAAAAGCCTCAAGACCTTTCAAGAGCAATCCTAGGCTGTTCCACTGGGTACTGGAGCTCTGGGTGACTTATAAAGCAACACTTTACAGAGAGATACTTACAGATACCAACTATTCAATGACATTCCTCACTCCAGCTGCAAAGACCTCGTGAAAATGAGGCCACATATTCACAGCCTCTCATTCTCACACCTCATATAGCGATTTATCTATCTATTTATCTATTTCAAGCAAGTCGTGAGGCAATAGGGCAGACAACAAGGCAGTTTTATCTATCTACCAAGCAACTTGCACTATGACCTGAAATACCAGAAAAAGCACACATGCCAAATAAACCACACAAACTGTACAACTTTTGTGACCCTACATACTGACACACACACATTACAAGTGCTATTCATCCAAAATCACATAAAGCCTTCCCTGCCTGTAATCATTTCTAAAGAGACAAGCTTTTCAGCACAGGGACATCATGCTCTGCTACATACAGTACAGGGCCATTTCTAAAGCCAAGAGCCCAGCGAGATTTCTACATGACACAATGACTTAATGGCCAACAATAGCCAGGCAGTGACCCCATCATGCTCTCAGCTTGTCAATGGCCACACACTGAAATCCAGGAGGGTGATTTATCTGGGGACTTGACTGCATGGGATCCATCTCTTTCAGAGAGAGAGAGAGGGAACTATGTGTGTGTGTGTGTGTGTGTGTGTGTGTGTGTGTGTGAGAGAGAGAGAGAGAGAGAGAGAGAGAGAGAGAGGGGAAGAAAGAGTGATCATTCGTGTACAGCACCTACAGCAGAAACCTCCAGATCCATTATGTTTCCCCTAAAAGCCGTGTATGATGCAAGGACACAGGTGTCTACCTGCAGGCAAACAGATGACAAGCCAGGGCTCTGGAAGAGGGGATATGGAGTGAGTGAGTGGAATGACCTTGTCCCTGGTACTGTACTTGTCAACTGGCTGCAACACAGACACCAACAGGTCTATGTGATGGGACTGCAGTTGCTGGTGCTTGGGTATGTTTGTATTTACCTGAAATTTTGTAAGCATTTGGGATATTTCTTGACTTGTGAATGAAGAACTTCATATTCAAAAGCACAGAGTGAAAATCTAACGATAACAGTAAGGTGAAAAAATGACATACAGCATATGGAGAAGAGTGGAGAGCTTTCAACAACATCAGAAAGAGAAAAAAACAACCTTTGAAGGCACTCTGAAAAACATCAAGATCACAGGTTGACTTTGCCCTCACCCCCAATCCCTCTTGCATTCAAACCTGAAAAGAATGCCTGCTGGAACAAAATGCAATTTCTCTGTGACTGCTTATAGAACATCAAAACATATCTGCATTTCAAGCACTTAAAAGCCTGCAGCAAGTTTGTATGCAAATTACTTTACTTTCCTTGCAACCAGGAGCCCCTTCTTAGAGACATGAAAATGGCACATCAAGCTAAAATCATAGCACCACTTTAGTAAATTACCCTGCTTTCGACCAACACAGTGTGCACACTCCATCTAACTGTGCTGAAGTGATGATTTTTTTTGGTTTGTTTATCGGCTCTGTTGTTTTGCGTGAAATGTCCTCATCATTTGCCTCAGACATCATGCCGCGGACGGGGAATCGCTCACAGCCAGCAGAAGGGATTAATTGGACTTGAGAAACCAGCAATGCCATCTGACAGCCTCAGGCTAATTACTTCAAAGTTGACGTCAATCTTTTAGGAGAGACAAAAAAAAGTGAGTATTGAATTCACTTTTTTTTACTAAATACGAAAAAAAAAAAAAAAAAGAACAGCACCCTCACTAAAGCTACATACCTGTGCATTTGACAAAAAGTACAGTATCTTCTCTGCATGACGGAGAAAACCTTTATTTGAATGACATTTAAATATGGAGTGGAGTTCAGCACCAGCTCTTCATGAGGCTTGATGACTCAAGTCAAACACATCATGACTTTTATCTTCCCATGACCTGGATGCCATTCAGAGGGGGCAGGCTAATAATGAGGTGCAAATGAGGTTTACAAAGCAACTTGCTGCCATAAAACTTCAAGTGTTGTAAAAACTCCACTCCAATGTACTGTATCAGTAATTCCAGGGCAGCATGCCATACACTATTGGCAGCACCACTATATCAAAACCACTGAGTGCATATCCTAATGTTTGTCTTACCTATCTCCAAAGATAGGTATTTATATGGACGAAACAAAAATAACAAATACCTCATTGATGAACCATTCCGTCTGTAACAGATACTGTACCTCACCACCTGTTTAACCATTACAATCTATCGCCATACAGTTTACATATTGCTATTGTCACACATTAATGCAAGTGTGACCTGATGGGACATCAATGACAATTCCGTCAGCATTGTGGCTCATTTAGACACATGTATCATAGCTCATCTACCTGCTTCATGTCAATATCCAAATGCCTGAAACGTGTCAACATACGAGAAATGACCAGAAATGTAGGGCTGTGCAATTCAATCAAATATTCATAATCATGCCTTCCAATGATTATGAACACAGCACAATTGAAATCCAATTGATTATTTTCAGAGGTGGACAATGTCCTGTACTCCATGTGCGCCTGTGCAAGTGATTTCTCCAATTAACTGATGCACACGGCTGAAGAGGCTTGCTAAGAAGGATCAGATGGTTTTCTAATTCGTTTTTCAGTTTGATTACATACAAATTTGATTCAAGCTTTTTTTTCAGCTTAGAAGATTGAAAACTATTTCCAAACTCACTGGGTGATCATGTGATTTCAAGATTGTCCAAAATAACTGTGATTATTGGCAAGCCCTACTAAGGCATCCTTGAGTCAATTTTGGCATCCGCAATAGTCAAAACTTGGAAAGGCCTATTATAATGCAAACCTATTCGCATGTCTTCATACATACAACAATACATGATTAAAAACCAATATTGGTGATCTTGATCAATGTCCCAACAAAGAGAAACAGCCCATGGCATTGATTTTCAAAGCTGGGAAATCAATATGTAAATACATATTTTTTAAAGCCAATTCAAATATACCATTTCACTCCCTGATAGGCAATAGAAATATAATTATCCACAATGCATTTGCATGTGTTTCCCGTAGTTGTACAGGACCACTGTTCTTATTCTTTACAAATTAATATATGGGATACACAGTAAGTGCTTATGACAGTTGTCTTTCCTGTACCTGAATCCATCAGCTCCAGCTTGTGAAAACCCATCCGGATCTGTGTGTGATTTGATTTACAGTAGTGTGGCCTCCAGGCCTGTTTGCACTTTGTTTTGTGTGTCTGTGACAGGGAACCAGTCCTTCCCTTGACACAATGGAGGTGGGTATAACACCTAAAACTGAAATCAAGAAATGACAGCTACTGTACAGTAGGTATACTGGGACAATCATGTTTTTCAAATTATTTATTTATTTTATTTAAGGGGAAAACCAACAGTTTTCACACACATCCACTACCTCTAATTATCTTTTCACTTGACACCTTGTTTACGGTGAACTGCCAGAGAAATGGAGTATAATAGCTAAAACAAAACACCATGTCACTTCTAGAAATGCTAATAATTTGAACCAGTATTTAGCCAGGTACAAAGACAACCAAAGCTAACGGCACTGCTCAGTAAGTTAGACAACTGCCAAGTCTGATTCTGCATGAACAAAAGTCGACCAAATTACAGTACTGGGTGTTTTTGAGCCAGTTTTGAGGTCAGTTTTTATATTAAACTTGTCAAAATGTTAGCAAGGGTGCAACAACGTCTTGCAAAAAGTGTCCAAAGCAAAACCAGGCTAAAATCAACTATGAAGACAAACCTTAGATCAAAACACATTGTCCTAATCTTGCACATTTGTCTACTATAGCTTTGAAATAGGGGGTGGCCTAATACTGTACCCTGAGAAAAACGGTTGTCTAGGATATCCAGCCCAATCTCAGTCTCAGATTGAGGTAATCTGTTTTGAAAACCAGGCTACATGAGCACCGCTTTTGCAGATTTGGCGATGGTCTAAGCGGCTCTACTCTGCAGCAATCCTCTATGGGTCTAAATATTTAATATAGAGACTGTCCTGCAAAGCCACTTCAGTAGGCTCAGTAGGCTCCCAAATGGCCTTCCATTTTCACCTATCCTGGTCCATTTTGAGATATCCGGCCTTCCACTCATGGATGTGAACAGTGGATTCAACACAACCAGAATAGTCCAGTGTTTTCTTCACAAAATCTTCCAGAAAAAGCAGTTTCCTTTCCTTAACAAGTCTTAAACTAAGCCCCTGGCAAAAGCAATGTTGTGTTTAGTATAGAGCTAATGAATCTGACTGCATCTGCCTTCCAGTGTTCTGCCCAAGTGATCTTCAGGGCAGTAGCAGTATTTAAGGATCTTTGTTGGGGACTGTCTGAACATCACACAATATCAGCAGGGCTTGGATAAGTCCTCCCTGAAAAACTTGCTGAAAAATCCATGCCTTATACTCCCCTGGTAGTCATGATCTCACCCACTGTGGATAGTCATGCTTCCAACGCCATACAAATAGACTGCACTGCCACAGTGTCTCCATGGGAGCTATCAAAGACCCTCCCTTGGCTTTTTACAGGCTTCTCAACCACTGCTGGAATTGAGACTCCTGCCAAGGAGTGATGGCGATGGGGAACCCATGGCGCAGTAGCAGTGGCAATGGCATTAGCGACCTGCAGAGCAAACAAACTAACGGGGTGCCCAAGGGACTCGGGGTCAAGTCAGTCAGGCAGGCCACTCGTTTCCAGTCATCTCTTCACTGTCATGTCAAATAAAGGTTAAAAGACCAAAAATACAACTTAAAAAAAATAAAAAAGCCAAAGGTGCTTGTCAGACATTCTCAACCTTAACATATAACTTTCAAAAACAGTAAAGGTGCATGCGGAACTATTGGTATAATAAGGCTCTTTTAGAGGGCCATCACCATCCTGACACTGAGCTGTGACAGTCAGGTCATCCATGAAGGCTCTGTTAGGAGGGTGATGAATGCCAGGTCTGGACAACTGGTCACTTCATTCCACTTTAGCGTCCTGACGAGCATGTTCATTGCCAAGGCAAACAAGGACACTGGTATGTTGTAACCATTGATGGTTGCCTACATGATGGTGCAGATGATACTGGCTCTGTGCTGACTTATGTGATCAGGGTGTAATGCCTATTTGCCAAGAGGGGTTGACATGTTCAATATTCCGTAGTCTTTTTCCAACAGACAGCATACAGTACAGTAACCTTGAACAACAAGGCTAATAATTGATTCATACCAGATTTCTCCTGTAAGAAGCTGCAAGATACCAACATTTCTGCTTGAAGTCATGGACACATTCAGAATATTATATGATGTTTATGAAAACAGTGGGAGTCCACATTGAAATGTGTGTTTGTGTGTGTGTTTGTCTGTGTTAACAAGAGTGAGGGGCACCACAGGGGTCCACCTGCAGCTCCAGTCATGGAAACATCCCTCACACCTGTGCTCAGGGGAGAGCAGAGTGTGTGTGTGTGTGTGTGTGTGTAAGCAATATCACTTTGATTAAATTAATGGCTCAGAACCCAAGCTGTGGCTTCAATCATATTCCCTGTGCACCCTATGTGCTCAGTCGTAGGCCTACTTCTGAAACTCTGAACCAGACAGGCTTTGGCTGAAGAAAGAGGAAACCATGAGAAGAATAAAAACAAATGGACCAAGCTGTTGAACTATACTGAGAAGTTGTTTATGACCGAGTGCCATACAGTCCCTTGTTTCTCCAGGTATTTCGTGGTTTATTCTGCGTTTTGATCACCGCTAATAGTTTAAGCTCTGGTCAGACACAGTTAATGAACATATAATGACTCAGCTCCGGTGTGGTGAGAAATCAGGGCCGCTTAATCAGACCCTCTAATCACTGCAGCGCGCACATCGCTGATTGGCCATCTCTTCACTTCTCTTGTCCTGCCAGCGGCCCATCAGATAAAAAACAAAACAGAACAAAAAAAAAAAAAAAAGAAATGAACTAGGCCTTGCTACTGTTGACAGTCAGCGCTAATAACTTAAGGCATACAGGCTGTTTAATATGATTGATGCATGATTACATCAAAATTCCTTGAAATGGACTTAATGTATGACGACCAGCTAATTGCCCAATTAAAAAGTCAACAGCCCCTAATCTAAAATAAATTACAGTGTAGAGATCTCTTAGTCACACCATCACTGCGCACCTCCGCAGTTATCAAGTTTGGAGTTGTCTGCAGTCAAAATCAGTGAGGGTACTGCGATTTTTTTGGTCACACTGGCAGATCAGATGTGGTCCGGCTCTCCTTTTCGCATGATGGTAATTAACAGCGCAGAGCCCTCTGACCATCTGATAACAGTAAATGACATATAGGTTGTAATGTTACTGCGTGAAGCGTCCCTTTGGTTAGGCTATACCTGACTATTTTTATCTGAATGTCATCCTCCAGGCAGTAAATGTATCCCTTTAAATCCGCTCTGAAATAATTACGCACAGCGCAACAGTGGTCATCCGTTATTAATGTGAATAGGCCAACATATTTAAGGCGTTCTTAAAACTAGGCATACTTCGAAGAAAAATGTGAAACAAATCAAACTTTTGAAGCATTAGGACAGAAAAACTGCCAGTAATACTTAAACCAAATCCAGAGCGTTTAAAAGAGATGGTCATTTTCATGAACAGAGTCCGGTACGTTTCCAAGCTGCCACGCATCATCAAATGACATTCATTTTGAATGATTCAATAACACTGCCTTTGAATCTGTCGCTCAAGAGTCATGTGCGGCTTAGAAATATGGTTGAAGTGGGTTAAAAGACGAACACCACAACTGGCACCGAATTTCAGACAGTTAAAGTCTCAAATGCAGGTTTCGACTGCGACTTCAGGAGCATTCATAAACCCTAAGCAACAAGTGTCATGTTCAATTCCTGTCATGAGTGATGCGCCAAAACAGCCTCCAACGGACCATAGCCACACTTCTACCTGTTTTGAACGACTTAGAGTTAACCTACCTCAACATTCTCTTCATAACAGTAGCATTAATTGGTAAGCAAAATAACTAAATGTGGCTCTTTGTGGTTAAGTAGCATCTAAGGACAAGACTGCAGTATCAGTCTAAATAAACACCGTATTTCTCGGTGATAAACCACTATTCCAAAACACTTTCGAGCTGCTTTTCGCGCCTTCATCAAAAAGAGGATGTCTCACCGGGTATAGCCAGGTTAGTCAGAGGGATGCTGTGAAGGTTCTCCGGCAAACTTGCCATCCAGTCTGCAAGGCGGAGTTCATTCTTCCCATGAGACGAAGCCATGCTGTCCTATGTCCTGTGTGTACGGTGCTCATAAGCAGAATGCTCTGGCAAAGCCGGCTCCTCTCCTGTGCAACGGGACCGAGCGGCGGGTTCACAGCACCAGTGGAGCCACACCCCCAATCCGGCGCCAATAATAATAATCATAATAATGATAATAATGATAATAATAACAACAATAATAATAATATCTCCATAATGTCTGAACAAACATTATGGAAGCATGGTTAAACATTGTTACTTTGAAACGGATTCTATTTTCATTTGCCTTGATGAACAGCTTTTGCACCATGGCACCAATGAGTTTTGTGTTAATTCGTTTGATGTCATTCAAGGCATTATTTGAAATCCAGGCTGCTGAGTTACAATGTACAAATCTCCATTTCAAACGTTTCTCCTCCTCTTCTCTTATTTTGGATCACACACATCAATTTTAACAGCCAACCTGTTTTAGGAATGCATATTTTCAACAATTTTCATAATGTTCAACAAGTTACATAAAAAAAACAAAAAAATATCATCCATCACTATTTTCCCTTTTTCACATTAACACTCAGAAGACGAATGAAGCATTACGTTTAACTGATAGAATTTATTTGCTTTTTTTCCTTCATCCGGATATGAAGCGTCTGACGTAAAAAAGACAAAGGTGTCTGCCTTGCAAATGATCATCTTTGAGTTCTTGTCCTGCCAGGCACAGATATGCCAAAACGTTTGCACAAGCACCAACTGTCCGCTGGAGTCAGGTCCAACGTGACAAGTACAATTTTAGCATCGGCAGTAAGAGCCTCCCTTCAACCTCAGTAGCATCAGTCGGAGCAATTGCTTGCAGCCAAATAGTTGTATTTTATCTCTAAGGATACACACAGCTTACAGGTTGAAAGAATGTTGAAACATGAAAGTCAAAATTACATGTTTAATTTCATTCTATGCATTACATTTTTCTGACAATAAAAAATGCAAGTCACATTCACACTTTGGAAGAAAAATCTATTGGATATGTACAAGACTTGGAATTGTAGGTGTGCAAAACATAAAGGCAACAGCTACCATCTATAATGCTTTGGTTGTTCTGAAGCTCCAACCAGATGTGGCAGTCTCTAAGCTGTATGCAAACGGTGATCCGAAAACCATTCTCTGATGAGGTTACTCCGGAGTTTATAATGCAAAAATCCATAAGTGTTCATCCAAAACTAGAAAACTGAGTCAAATAAATACTGTCTGAGATCTAGATAATAGCTTATCTAGGAAATTCCAAAAAACTTCAAAAGTATTCATGTCTACTTACCAGGTTGCATATTTATAAGTGACTATCTCTACTTGACTTCAGATGTGCTGGCTAGTCATTTCAAACGGAGTCCATATACTGTATACCACATGGGTGGTAACGATTCATTCCATGATTTAGTATGTTACACATCGGTACACATTAATTAGAGGCAGATAACGTTCATTAAATCTGTGTTTGCAGGACGAAGAAGGATTTTCCATTACCACTGGATGGCTCAGATCTGCTGCATTGGCTTCAGGTTAGGTGACACCTGTTTACATAAAAAAAAAAAACAAATACAGATCTAGATTATTATTAATACAACTGGCTAGGACTTTCTTTGGAACACGCCAGCTAAAAAGGGTCCCTGGCTGTTTACTATTAAGGTTTGGTTGAGTTGTAATGCTAGAGGCAGGTTCTAGTCCTTGTACTGTATTTCCTAACTGCATGTGAATGCTATTGACTTTGACTGGTATTACAACTAGACTTACAGAAAAATCTGTGCCTGTGCATTTCTGGATGTCCTCTGGTGTGAGACCCTCCCAAATCTCAATCAGTGTAAGACCTTTGTTCTTGTCCACATCGAAGACGGCCTGACAAAACGGAGAGCTAATTAAGCAATATGAAGCAATTAACACATCAATCAATCAATCAATCAAATCGAGGGGATTACAACAGACACTGTGAAAGCAGTGCTACAGTAACACAAGTGCATTTTACCACTGCCAGGGCAGGAGAGGAGTCAGAAAATGGAAAAAAGAATTTACACTGTCAAAGACAATCATAAAGCATTTTATTGTAAAGAAATTGTGACGCTCCCCTCCCTTGAGAAGAATTTCAGAGGGCGAGAGAACAGGGGCATGAGAAAACATGAGATGGTCAGAAAGGTGGGGGAAGGCAGAGAGAGAGAGAGAGAGAAAGGAGGGGGGTTGTAATGAAACTGTTTAGCTGAGCTTTTCAGTTTAGCAGGATCTCTGACTAGAGACATGTTGGCCTTTTTAACGGCCTTTTAAATACTCAAAATGCTTTCTTTTTTATTGAACTTTTAGAAAATTCCTTCATTTGTAAGCTGTAAGCAGTTTGTAAGCTGCCACTGCGTTTACATCTCAATGCTTTCTGGGTAAAAAGTGACATCACGCGGTGGATATTGATGGTTTCTGTTTCCAAAATGGCATACTGCTATGCTGCATAGTGCATGTGGCCCAGTACACAAGGACTACTACAATTGGCACGTTCAAGTTGAACTCTGACTGAGATCTGCCGGGAGGGGCGAAGAACTCAGCAGGAGAAGCTGGACACATCTACCTGCAGTGTATATACCATGTGACTCACCAGAGATATGACAGAATTTTGTTTGCATTAAATACAGTTTCAATTCCCTTTACATTTATTAAAATAAACAGGATGGCTGCTGAACTAATTTTTTATGATGTTGCAATAAACCATAGTGGCATGCATTCGCAAGGTCTGTTTTGTAGCACATTCAGTATAAGACAGAATTTCCTGTTAGCTTGCCATCAGGTCACAAAACCGCATCAAATAACTTTTCTATTATTAATAGAGTAGATTTTTTGAAAGGTTTTCAGTACCGATTTGTGTCAGATGTCACAGTATTCCCCCAACTATTCCTACTGTTTTGGAAAAATGCACAAAGAGAAATGCTTCATTTTTGTCATGGGAGTTTTAAGCCAATCAGGGCTAAGTTTCATGAGTCATCATTAAGGTGGGGTCTAGACTAGGTCTAGACACAGTACCTGGAGAGCAACTGCTCAACTGCTCTACAGCCACCTGGCTCATGCAATAACTTAAGGTCATGTGACATCGAATGCGGAGCTGAAACCACTCCCATCCAGGTCATCATGGACACATTTTAACCAGCATGCATCACAATTTAGGCAGCCCCGCACAGTGCTGCAAAGTGCTGCGTGATCATGAATTCGCCTTATGGTGCAAGCAGCAGAAGAGGCCTACTAACCACATGACCAGTACCTCCTTGATAAATGGACTGCAGGTGCACTACTCCTGCACTATTTTTCATGTACTGCATACCACACACTGCTTTCTCAATATACGAGTAGTATATGTACTGTACATACATATACATACATACATACATACATACAGTATGTACTGTACAGTAGTTGGTCAAGGTATTCAGTTCTACAGTAGGCAACTGGACTTGTTTTTAGAGTTTGAATACGTTTCACCTTTCATCCAAAAGGCTTCTTCAGTTCTGGTCTGGAGATGGAAATACCAGGAGATTCATCTCTGGACTGTGGGTGTACCTGTGAACTGTAGACCACACCCCCTCACCATGTGACCATGCGTCTTCAAACTCCAAAAACAAGTCCAGTTGCCTACAACTGAATACCTTGACTAACATGACCTGGAAGAATGAGAATCTTCACAGACATACTATAGTTGCCATTTCCGTAAACGGCTGGTGCCTACAGTATGTGCAGCAACAGCTTGATAGCTGCACTTTGATGGACCTGGATTTGATTCAACCAGGTGATGTTCTTTTTTACAACCATGGCATGCTGTGAGTGAAAAGATTTTCTAAACTTTTAATGAAACCAAAAACATGTTGAGTGTTTTTAAATCACGTTTATGTAGCTGACGTCAACGTCAATCTTATAAGGCCAACATGTCTTACTAGCCAGGGATCCGTTTAACATGGTCCTATGGTATAATGTGCTCTTGCCGTCATCCTATATGCATCAATCAAATTTCACATCATACCCATTATAACAGCTAGTATATCATTTCTTTAAATGGTAAATTTGAGATAAATTACAGCCTTTTCTCCTCTTTCAGGCTGTTTAGTTGGATTGACGCCAAGATCAATCCTCTCCCTTGCAATCCACCATTCACTGTTCCACTGGTAAGCCCTTGAATTTAACCAATCCAAATTCTGATTACCTCACAGTTACAAGCATGAATTGACTTGGCATGATCAGTTGCATCACTGTTTTGATACATAAGGAATATCAAGTGTTCATACTTGAAGTAGTCTAAAGCCTAAGGCCTCATTCAAACAGCCATCGCCGGTGCATGAGCGGTATGTAGCAGTTGATGTGCATGAGCGTTGCATTTGCATCTTTGTATTCACACCAGAAACGGTCTCCTGCGCGAACCGACTGCCACAAGCTCTCAACATTAGTTGGCCTTCGTTATTGGATGGATATTGGGTCTACGTTGTGCCAAATTCTCTCATTCCTCTTCCCACTGACAGTACTTGGTGTGCTCAAACAACAGGGCTATGATAGGAAATACTCTGTTATGTATTACTGTTGTGTAGAGGAGCTAGTGGTTGCGGACCATTTTAGCCAGCCCTTGTTGTATAACACCCAGCTAGCCAAGGGGACTTTTGTCAAAAATGAGTCAACTGCTTAGCTGTGACAAGCTTAATGAGTGGGTGGAGGAATAATGTGAAAAGGCAGACATGGAGATTATATTTAGACAAGACTGGCAAGAGCCCATGGCTGTACATCAGCCACAAAATGTAAAAACTGTCCATCTTTCTGTGTGTCTGTGTGTGTTTGTGTGTCTGTGTGTGTGTGTGTGTGTGTGTGTGATTGTTACTGAGTGTGTTGAGGGGTGGGGGGTTGTAACTAAAACATTTTTGATATTTAGTGTAATTTTGGAACATCGTGAGGCAAGAGGAAGACTGAACACCTGCTTGTTTTTCGGAGGTGAATGCCGTAACCACAAATCTGATGAGTATGGTAATGCCAGTCTGATGAGTATAGTAATGCCAATTTAACCAAAGTGCATTCATTAAGACATCGCATTAATAGTGACTCAATTTTATGTTACATAAAATAATACAATTCTGTGAAGTCCTTGGAATGTTTTGAGTACAACATAATATCCATACCAAGGCCAAATGAGAACTCCAACATCTTTGATTCTCTAGAATCTCTGTGAGGTTGTGAATCAAGGTGATGTGTTTGAAAAAAGCTGTGTCCACATAAGAGAATGTGGAAGAAAAACAACTAGGCCTAAGCTCCAGTCCATAGCAGTCCATCTGTCACAGTCACACCACACAACTATGTGAGAACAAAATTAAAGAGAGAATCAGAACTAACACACAGTTGGGTAAGCTGTCTGAGTAGCAAAATATGACATGCACATAAAAAGCTGGTTAACCAGTAATAGAGATTTCAAAATTAATTTGATCCAAGCATGCAGTGCAGCATATAGAAAGTTATGATACTGACCCCTATAGAGTTTATAGATTTCTCAACAACCTACTGTAAGCCTAAAATTCAGCTACAGTATTCCGAAGCCGCAAGGCTGATGTTCATGCTTTCGAGTAGAAACCTGTTATTGAGTCTGATTTGATTGTGCTTAAAACTGACCGTCAACTAAGAAAAAGGATACAGCCTCTTGAAAGTCCGAACAAACGCAACCAAATAAAATCCCAAGCTGACGACACACAAAAATATAGAAGAAAAAAAAAGACCAAGGTCGTTTTGGAAGCCTCGGACTTAACTTGCTACTTTCATCTATTGCTAATGGCAAAGTCACTCTACTCCTATGCTTTTCATTTTGGGATTTAAAAAAGATGAATTGGACTTTCTAGCTACAAGCATTCCACACCCCACAGTGCCTCCTGTCCAAAAATATTAGTTATAAGACATCAGGTTTAGCTATACAAAACAAATATAAAGCATGTAATACAGATCCTAAAAGTTGTTTCATATTAGCCTAAAACAATTAAAACAAGGCTGAAACCCTCATACAAAGTGACCATTATACAAACAGCAGACCTTCCATAGGGGAAATATTCACCATCTCACAAGTACTAGCACAAAAAGATGAATGACTCTCAAGCATATGGGCCATGTGGTTTGGTTGGTAGGCTAATGCCATTACGATCCAGGGCTCTGGAGAGCCACTGTACATTTAGGAGAAAGGGAGTCAATACGTTAACGTTGTTGCCAAGCTCTTCTGATTGGGTTAAGGTCGAAACAAACAATGCCATTTCCAGCTCCTTTAGACCTTGCGCAGTATCAATTAACTTTATCTGTCCCTGCCATTTTCCCTCTTCTCCATCGTTCGAACCAATTCAAGGGAAAAAAAAGAAACCTATTCACAGCACACAGAAGTACAGCAAGGGAACTGATGGGAAAGTGAATTAGCCATTATGCCCCATTGAGCTCGTTTTGCAGAATATCGTCTGACTCACAGTGTGGTAGGCAGACCCGCTGCATCAAAACCACGGCGCTCACTCATAAAAGAGAAATTACTTTCAATTCACTTTAAACTGATAAATTATTCAATGGGCTTGTGCATTTCAAAATAACTGTGACTATTATTTGATTTGTGTCGGGAAAGTAATTTCCTGTCAGGTTAAACAACTGAGGCACCACTGCATTCAGATGAAGTGTGTATTCTAACCAAGCCACACAATCCATTTTTTTTTTTTAAGTCTGAATGCCTCACTGTTCAAGTTTGACTTAAAATAACTCTTTTAAGCCCCACAGGAGCTTTTGATGGCAATAACAGGACGTCAGATATATGCACACTGTCATCCCTCCGTTCATTTTGTTGACACTGATGCACAAACCTTCTCTGTGATGATCCTGTCCACACATTGCTTGCCGGTGAGGGGCAGGTTGCACTTATCCAGAATCTTGTGCTTGCCTCCCTGTGTCAGGAAGAGAAATTGACAGAGAGAGAGAGAAAGAAAGATAAATAGATAGATAGATAGATAGATAGATAGATA
>JAVQKI010363804.1:0-10146 GCA_036025975.1 Nematalosa erebi
TTTATTGTGCTTCTCAGTTCATGTCAGCAGAATCACTGTTGTTTTGTTTGAATTAGGTGAGGACAAATCTGATAACATTAATCCAGCTGGAATTGTGCCAATGTTACCTCACAAATAAATTTTAAAAAATATTTAAGAAAATGGCATTTAAATGGCTGTTATAGCGTTTTGGAAAAGAACTCATTATTCAAGTAATATAGCACATACCCTGAAAAGAGGTCCAAGGGGCAATACCGGCTTTGCCGTTTCCACTTCCCATTGGCTAACTGCAGGGGAATGTTGTAACATGTATAAAACAAGGAACTTCATATTGTTTATCCAGTGTGAATCATTTTAAGCATCAGATTGTTCTACACTAGGGTTGCAACTGTCAAATATTTTTGAAATCGAGTATTTTGGTGATTTTTTTCATAACGCGCTATTCAAGTAATCAATAGCGTGTTATGCAACATGAAAAGCCTGTACAAATACTCAAACAATTGACTAAAATTCCACATCAAAAAAGGTTTTTACTCCAACTACAACACTCCAGTTGTCGGATCAAAGCTCAAACCCCCTGGTTTCTGATGAAAAACTATGAAACACAACTTCACAAATAAAAGCCATTTGTCCTTAGTTTAATCATTCAAAAGGAAAGAGGGCTGCATCTCCTGCATCATATCATCTGAGGATAAAGAATAAACTCATGTGTAAGATGTGTCTCATGTGTAAGACAGAGAGGCGTAGAGTGCAAGTCTAGGGAGAGACTGGTGAGATCAGATGAGATCTTAGTGCATTTGCCCACTTAATACTTTACATCATGCTTAATCATTACTAAAGCCCAATATAATCACAAATACCTGCGCTAGTATTCATATTAGTTAGCAATCCTAAATTGGCAACGTAGGTGTATAACTCTGTGTATAATATAAAAAAAACAATTTAAGTCCTACCGTAAATGTACTTTAGACCAAGTACCAAATTTATGTTCATATATTTAAGACTTAAGATTTTCGTTGAGCCAACTATTCTGTTGAGCCAAACAGTAACAAGTGGGTATTACAAGAAGATTTTTTTGTAAACTTACCTTATAATGTTGGTGCATGCAAAACCTGCACACTTTGCGTTTGCATTCCTTAGTAACATGCCCCGAAAAAGGAAGAAATCCACATTTTGGCTGCAGAAAAATAAAAATATGCTCAACTGAAATTGAGTGTTTGTGCCTAGTGAGTAAACAAACTTTAACAAACGTGACTCACACAGGCATCTCTCATCTGAAAAGCATGTGATAAGATTCTTAGCCAACTGAATGTCTGAATCACTCTTCTGCTTTTGGTAGTTCCCTTCTCTTTCTTAGCAAAAGGCAAACCCTGTGCTTTCACTTAACTCAAATGGAAATTAAAACTTCCTCATAGACTCGTTTCTTCCTCTTATAAGTACAGCTACACCTTCATGTTATGTTACCATTGTTTTAAAAGCCAGTACTGAAAGACTGAGCCTCTATCCTAAGTCTCCCCTGACCCTGAAAATTCAAATGTGCAACACTTCTTTCATCTTTTATAAGAGTTTTGTTTTAAGAAATCACATCAATCACTCAGCCAAATGTGCATTATGCCTGGCATGGAAAAACTTTTCAATAAGATTTTGCAATGAAGAGACGCTTGTTATGTTCGCCCACCATAAATTTCAAAAGTTAAAGTTCACTAATATGCAGCATATTCTCAAGGTATAAACTACCCAAGTGACACAGCCTCGCAATGGCAAGTTTGAGGCTTGAACCACAACTGCCCGATTTTCAGTCTGAAACTGTCTGGAATGGGCTATAAGACCATCAGTAAGAAGTTTAGTGAGAAGGTGACAAGTGTTGGTGCACTTATTTGAAAATGGAAACATTGTACTTTGGGGCTGTCTTGCTAGGATAAAAGATAACTTTACTGTATTAGGGGGCCCATGAATGGGGCAATGTACCACACAGTCTTTGATAGGAATCTCCTTCCCTCAGCCAGAACACTGAAGATGGGTACCACCATGACGACAAAGGCGCCTTGTCACTTTAGCATGGAACACAGATCTACAGAATGCCCAAACTCAGACTAATTGGTCAAAACATTGTAAACAATGTTTGTTGGAGTTTGGGGGAACTGGTAGGTTCAATGGGGGCATGTGCACCTTTTAAGGACGCGCCTATAGTCTACAGGCTGTTTTTCACAGCCTGATTATTGTAGTAGTAGCTGACGGATTGTGTAGAAAGACCATATGAATGAATATTAACATCTTAAGATCGCTGATACAACCTTCTAAATACTTATTTCACTCGATGCCACATAAATCTATTTATAACTTTAAGGTAATTTTTTCTGTGTTTTGGTGCTGTTCTGCCGATCTCCATTAAAATTATTAGCTGATAATTTACTTGTAAGTGAGAAGGGGATGAAATAATTACTTCCCCCACTGCAGGTGACAAAAGTTATAGGGTACCTGGTGTAACCCACCTGAAATTAATTACTAACATTGCCCAACGAAAAAAAAAAACTGGACTACTGCATGAACAGAGAAAGATTGGTACATTGTCATACAACTCAGGGGTTAGGCAGTATATTAGCCAGCCAATTTGCTGTGTTCCTTCAAAAACTGTTTGAATAATAGTCAAGTCAAGTGCAGTTATTATAGCAGTTATTCACCTTGATTTCCACACAAAGAGGAAGTCTATGGTCTCCAAAGTGGCAAGTATTGAGATGAGTGAGATTGGGTAGACACAAAGCATATCCACTGAATGTATCCATGACTTTGTCACAGCGCAGCTCTAAAAGAAAATAACATAACACATAAACAAACCATTTTTGCTTTTCATCTAGTGAAAGAACAGATACAAAATACAACGTAAGTAATTACATTTCTAACTATTATTCAGGTTTATTATCCTGCAAGAAACCCCCAGTTTTGGGGGTTTATTGCAAGTCACTCAACTTGAAATTTGAAATTAAATTTGTTTGTAAATTTACACATATTGTTGCTCAGAAATAAATATAAACAACATTTCAGAATGATTTCATTTGATTTCCGAGACAAAACGCCTGTAAATCTCAAGTAAAAATGTCCCTTGCTGGAGCATTGGGCATCAGGCACAGCTGTCTAATCTACAGTCTCTTCCGGTCATATTACAATGCATAAAACACTGCTAAAATTGTCTGCTTTCCCTACCTGTATGAAATCATACAATAACCTGACAACTGAATGGTCAAGTTACGCCCTCAAATATTCACTAATATTTCCATCACAATGATGGACGAACAGGCGTTACAGGTCCACAAAAACTACAGCTGACTTACAAAGAAATGGCCAGAAATACGCCATGCAATCAAGTCACATAGCCTACCAAACCAAATGGGTGGTTGTTTACGATGTCGTAAACAACCACCCATGTTTGCAGGGGGAATAACTTGTCACACTGCAAGATTCATATCTCAAACACACAACCTTTATACTACAGTATTTTTTCGCAACTACTTAGTTATATATGGACCAGTGGATGCTGCTTAGTATTTGGAATGATATTTTAGTCATTAAAAGTCAGTAAAATCATGCATAAAGCCTGTCCCAGTTTTATTCAGTCTTTTTTTAAGCTACAATCATTCATGCAGCTGAAATAACTGAGTTATGAGCTTATATTGACTTTTAAAGGTCTACTGTAAGGCTATTCCAATGTACAAGCTATACCTGCTGAAGAACACAGTGTGTGGACAGAGAAATCCTCTCGGAGGCGGATTTTCTTTATAACAAAAATTATCTATGAAGCAAACTTTCGGTGCCACCATTCGACACCAAAATAATGAAAATCCATTCGGAAACCAGCTGGCTAGTCTTTCATGGGGCAGCTCTTGGGGCAGATGAAATAAAAAGCTTAATCTGCCCCAACTGCGGATTAATAATTTTTAAAATATTACCTTACTCATTTATGAACAGATTTGTCGTTTTTTTCTGCCAAATTAAAGCACATACAGGCTTCTAACAACATAACTACAGGTTGAAATACATTGAAGTTCTTAAAGCGGTGTTATGTTAATTTGACAGGGAGGTGATGATACAGAGGTGGATGGTTACCACATCTGCCCACAATCAAGGGCTAAGACTATGGACTAACACCATATTTTCTTGATTATAAATCGCAGTTGATATATAAATTTTGCAAAATAGCAGCGGTCTAAGGTTAACACTTAGGGATAACCCATCTAAGGCATTTTTTTCATTATCCTCACTGATTAATAACATTTAATTCCTTTTTTAAGAAATCTGAGCATTAATAAGACGCTACTCTGGCCAGAGGGTGGCGGTAGTGTGCGAGCTCTGCTTACTAGGTGAACCACGCTGAGCAAATGAGCAGTATGTTTGTCAATTTTCAACAGTGCTAAAACAAACGTTACAGTAAGTTGACTTTGTCCTACTCATCTGTATGACCACATGATCGTATAAGCAACGAGAATAAATGGAAGCGATGACTATAGATGAGAATCCAGGCAGCTTCATGGTCATATGGTCATGTTGACTGTTAAGAGTAGCTAAGTACAGTCAAGAAGCTAACACTAGCAGATGATGTTCTCGATGAGTATTTCTGCTATAAATTTGGCTTATCCAAACATACCCATCCGATGGCATTTCAATCCATCTGTCTCCTAACTGTGATGCCTTGGTCATTGCAAAACGTTTAATAATTTATTGCCGGGGGCGTCTAGGGAGTCTCCATTTAACTTGTGAGCTGATTCACCTAGCACTGGCCGAGCAATCACCGTCAGAGGGCTGCCTTCACAAAGTGACGATTCCGAGAGAAACAACCTAACCTACTACATTTGGTATGTTGTACGTTTAATGTACCCCCTGCACATTTACTTGTCAAGTTTAATGTTTTATCTAAAAAAATAAATAAATAATACGAAGCAATAGCCTAGAAATAAAGATTGACAAAGACGGCAAACAGCCGTCTTTCGAATTGGCTTTGGGCACTACTTTGAAAGACTTGGAGTTAAACTTTACTTTGAAAAATAACACAGAATGGCACTGAAGTTTTTAATAGGAAAGACCGATGTATTTGGAGTTACCTTAAACTTAAACAGAATGATGCTAATAACCACATCAATTGAACAATGTTTTCTTTGATGACCTTAACATTTTTAAAGTGCGGTTAATACACGATTGCAGGCAATATGCAATTTTTTATTGCGATTTATTCACAGTTCAGCTAACATTTGGGAAATTACATTATTTGAGACTGAGATTAACCCTTTCTATTGAAATGGATATAAACAAATCTATATACAATCTAAAATCTTGTATATAGATTTCAAAGGAAAAGTGAAGAGCATTCGACATGTTACTAGGACTGAAGGCGGGGAGGTCCAAGAACAACTCTTATTAGTTCACAAAGGATTTACCTGGTCTCTCTTGCTGAACCTTCAAAGACAGATGTCTCACAAATTCCAGTGGTAAGTTAACAACTTCCTGTTAATACCAAAATCAACAATTTTATTTAAAATGAGTTGTGTAATCAGACATAGTCTAGTTAAAAATGCTTCTATATTACAAAAACAAGTTTGGAAATACTTACACCACTATGGACAAATGCCTCCCCCAACAATGGCTTCATGACATGTTTACTGAAATCCACAATGCTGTGTATGTGACGATAAGCTTGTTCTGTTCTCTAATCAAGTAAAAAGTCAAACATTAGCAATGTTATGCTTCAGTGCCTTAATTTACATAGTCCAAAAAAGATAAGACCAAGTAAAGGGACCTTAAACACAAAAACAGGATGATAAAGTCGCTACCTGCTGCATGTGCTCAGCATCCTGTGATGGATACTTCAGCAGCCTGAGTACTCTGGAATGCTGGAAAGCAAAAACAGAAGCCTAGTTAACAATCGTTTGCCTGAGATAGGGAACTTATCAAAAACAGTGACACAATAAAGGCCAGCTAAATCAAGAAACAACCACCAGGCATTTTGATCTACATGTGTTGATCACACCTCAGAGAAGTGGGAGAGGTGCCAGGCTGCATTTCATCTAGGCTGTAATGCATAGAATTTAGGTGAGGAAAAGTCCAGGCAGGATTCCAGTAGGGTTCTTATCAGTCAGAAGTAATAGAATTAAGATTAAACCAAATAAATTCTTTTTGTAGCTTTAAAAATTGCTCTTAGATAATTATACTGGTGTATATTCAACCTATAGCAAATAGCTTCAGAAAATGTATGTTTGAATTCTGCGCCCTGCAAACACTCTGCATAAACCCTGATAACCAACTCCACCGACCATCACACCACCATTATCCCGCACCGCCGCCCAGACCAACCACATACAGTATTGCCACCTGGTCTGTGGGAAACACTTCTGGCACGACGGTGATGGTGTACAGACCTTGCTTTTATACATTAGAAAAAAAATCTCATCTGCTGTTAAACAACCTTCGGTATATCCCTCTTGGATATTACGGGCAGAAGTAGTGTGCTTGTTGTATTTTGACAACTTTCTTTGCATTTGTCTCTTTTTCGTCCACATCCATTGTGGCACAGAGATCAAACAGACATGCCGCGCAATGTGCCCCTTGATTGTGTTTCCATCAGTTCATGAACAAACGCGAGACAATTTTGAGTTTAAATATGTTTAAAATAAGTAAATAGGCCTATCCTCACTCTTGTTCTGTTGCGTACTTTCTACTGAATACATCTACTGCGAATATTTTCGGGATCTAGGCTACCCGGAAAGTATCAAAGATCCACTGGTCAGCGACCCCTGGCGTAAATAATTGTAGGACTCAACAACCATGAGTTGGTTTTAACCATGAAAGCAATTCATGTTCGTATTCATTTTAAGGTTTAAAAAAAGTAGCATAGGCCTATGTTTGTGTGTCACAGAGGCTCAATCTATTGACATCTATCTATTGACACTGCCTGACTGCGGAACGGAGAACACTTGATCTGATGGCACAGACGTTACAGGAACACTGAAGTAGCCTACGCGGACTCAACATCTGCATTCCAGAGATAAAACAAAACACAGATCGATGCAAGACCTTAAAACAACTTCCAATGAAGATATATTTGCAGGTTTATGAGCTTGACAGACTGTCTGGACTGCCCATCAAAAGAGGGGATTCAAGGCACATCAAAAACCCTCCTCTGTCTCAAGCCTCTGGGATTGTTGACACTCAAGATGGCCAAAATGCTCCACCGACACCAAAAACACTATTAATGCCGATCATGCGGTCTCTCAATGATTTGTCTCTCAATGAATGAATGATTTCCGGAGTTCATGGCGCTTTTAACACTTTCAGGTTGAACGTACAATAAGGCTTTTCGGGATGGAAATGTGGGGTTTCGATTACGTTTTGCTGATGTCACTCATTGATTAGCTCTGTGCACTAGAACATAAGTCATCTTTCCAAATGAAGAAAAATAGCTTAAAATGACAAAGTATTCTACTGGCCGGGTTAGCAATTGGCCGGAATTTACGTTCAGATGTATATTTCATAAATCAGGGGTCAGCAACCTTTTTGGCATATAGTGCCAATAAGAAATGGTCTTGATCATTTGCATGTTAAGACAAGGTCAATTGATTTTAACCAGCCTACAAATAATTATAGCGCACATTCCCAACATGAAAATATGTTGAATCCATTATGGCCATGTAAAGCAGCACTTTAGGAAATATTGAGGTCATTTGTAAAAAAAAAATAAAATAAATAATAATTATAAATCATTCACTCATTCCAAATTCACCACTGGGGAAGATTACGCGCTGACAGTGTTACACTGCCACTACATTTCTTAATGCCACACGGCAAGTTCTAAACCGATATTTCAAACCAATATCTCCTTTTGTATGTGTCTACATGTACTTCATGGATAACAGAAAAAGTTCGAACTAAATTTCGCATTTGATTTTTTAAGCCAAATAGTGACTGGTAACGGAGTTGCAGAACATAAATCGCTTTTGCACATTAGAAATCAATATCATCAAGTATGCAGTTCTCAGTTTGTAACCCAAATAGTCATGTTTCTATGTGTTTTCTATTATACTGCCAAATATTTAGAGAATGTTTTGCATTGTTATAAGACATTTAAGCACCACAGCCATTAAGTAAAGCCAACACATAGCAAAACTAACATTATTTCCTGGACGTGTGTAAGCCTCCATCTTTTTACGCATTATTTCCTATTGTTTGCATGAAAATTTTCAAATGAAATACACTACATTAAAGGGATTATCCGGAGTGAATCAACCCGTAGTCCTGTTGTTTGAGGCAGCTGAACGCTGTCGATAAGCATCAGAATGACAGCAATAGGTACAACACAGACCGAATTTGCGAACGAGCAGCTACGCCAACAGATGCAGGCAAATGAAAACGAAACTCACATGCCCTACCGTGCATGAAATTCTGTCATTATTATGCCCATTTACTGCACTTAGCAACGCGAAACAGGACTATGGATTGATTTACTCCGGATAATCCCTTTAAGTGTCCTAAGAAGGTGCTTTCTTTTGGAAATCCTTTTCATTTTCTGACGTTATCCCTTTGTGTGAAAAACTGTATTTTATGGTAACGGAGTTACAGTACAACAGCATACTTTTAAAATTTGATAAAAGTCCTTTAGATATATTTTGTCTTTTGTTTCATATTCTTTTTTTGAAACATGAAAAGGGATACTTCAAGTGCATTTTAAGAGAATAATGGGCTAATGTCTGACACTCAAGTTATCACGGTCTTCGCGCAATTCCATAAAAGACAGAACGAAGGCATGTAGAAATAAACAGTTTATCCACTGAGAGTTTTACCTTTCAAATGAGCCATAGTATGTGTCCATAGCTATAACAAATAATACTCTCTACAAAAATTGTCAACAATGATCTTGACTGAAGGCACTATGGGACAAAGCTTCCAAGTGTTAAAGTGTTAAAGTGCTGCAAATTTTAATCCAGGGCAAATAGAAACAAAAGGTGTCAAACTGTTTTATAAACGACTTCCATCTTATCCATACTAAATGGGTGTTGTGGAGATATGTGAAGTTTGTTTTTTTACTCTAGATGTTAACACTCATGATCTCCCCCTTTATTTTAAATGTGGAGGTTCTGTTCAGGTGGCCTACAAAAATAGTTACAAGCAAAACGAGAGATTTTGTTCGCTTTTGCTTCAAATCCTTGTATTCTGCTACATATAATTGACTTGTCATTTTGTGTTCAGTCTCAAAATGACAGTGCATGTTGGGCAGATACAGACAAAACGTTAAAAACATAAGCACAGAGCACCTCTACCCATAATCTCCAAGAGGGACAAGCCTGAATGCACGAACTTATTTTGCCATTATTTTGCAACTGCGGAAATTATTTTGCTACTATTTTGCAACTTGTGGAAAAACATTTAAAGCCAGTACCATTTGTAACACTGCAGAAGGCAAACCCTACAACACACAATGGTGCAACAGCAGATGAGATGGCCAAACTTTTTGTTATAAAACAAGGGCTGCGCAGTGCACAACGTTGCCGACATGCCACTGAGAATCCCTCTGCATGCCAGAGGTTGCCGACCTCTGTATTAAATGATACAATAAATTAGAATAAATTAGAAGAGACACTGTGCTATGGTAGGTAAATAGGCTACAGCGTCACAGTAATTGCACTGGACTTGGTTCCACACTGCACTTCTCCTAACCTTCTTCATCTCTGCTTGTTTGTTGTAGGTCACGCAAGATACCAGATGTTGTTGCTGTTTTCATAATGCACGAGACTAGAGCAAAATCATTAGGCTTGGATTTTTAGTTGAATAAATTCCTAATGTTAATATGTTAATAATGTTGATACTAATGTGTGGATTTTAGAGTCAATATTTTGTAGTCCGTTGTGTCATCACCAGTTATCAATAAACTATACTAATACATGTTTATTAGTAGGTAGTTGTAGGTAGTTGTCTCGGCCCTCTGCTATTCTCACTATACATGTTACCATTAGGCAACATCATTAAAAGACACAATATAGACTTTCATAGCTATGCCGATGATACTCAACTATAGAGATCGCTAAGGTGTCGTAATCAATGACGTTTCCCCATAATAAACGCAATGCATTTTGGGAACTCGCGGCACGCAGAGATCAGGACAATAGGTTACAACGACACATTGACCAA
>JAVQKI010363967.1:0-10049 GCA_036025975.1 Nematalosa erebi
TAAAACAATGCATCAAGGACTAAAACAAAACTCTGTTTTCATGTTTTAACTTTAACAGTAGATTTTCATCACTGATCTCATGCTGTCTGTAACACTAAAGAGGTTGTAACACTAAACTGCATGATGGCGCCAGCTTGTTTGGTCTTACTCACCCTGATGGCTTCAGCCTCAGCTTCGGCCTCCATGATGAGCTGCAGACTGAGGGTTAAACACAAGGGGGAGACAGAGAGGCAGAATGCAGATGGAGAAAAATAGAACTTGTGAAGTAGGCAGAGCAAAATGAAAATAAAACCACTGCAGCTGTCCTAATATGTATTAATAAAATAGTTTCTGTTTTCAAGTTTCTTTTCCGTCCATTTCCTTGCTTTATTTATTTTTCTCTAATTCATTTCTTTCATTGTCTTTTGTCTCTGAAAAACTATAAGCCCTTTCATAATAGCCTCCTTTAGTATTCATATTATTTGTAATGGATGTTTCTTTGATTGTTAAAAAAATAAACAAGGTATGAACTATGACTTCCATCTCACTCATACACACATATACAACCACACTTAAACACTTTCTTTCTCTCTCCCCCCAGACACTCACCGCTGGGCCTCGGCCAACTTCTCTAGCCGGTAGCGCTCAGCCTCGGCAGGCTTCTTCACCTTGGCCTCCAGCTCCTTCTCACGGCGCATGATCTCCTGCTCCTGCAGCATGATCTGCTGGGAGCGCTCCACCACCTGCACCTGCATCTTCTCCTCCTCAATGCGCTGCTTGGTCTTGGCCACCTGAGCAGGTAATAATAAACCACATGCTTATGTAACCAAAGTCATCCTGCGTGCCCCAGCCGCAGGCTCGAATCCGTGACCGCACCAACACTGGATTGAGAATCGAGTGTGGTAGCCAGTCGACCAAAAACCCAGGCTGCCAATCAACTGACGAGTGCGTTTCTTAAGGTGTCAGGAGAGAGTCTTATTAATGTTCCACACACAGTTAGGGTCACTGGCATCTATTACACTTACAGAGAAAAGACATGGAGCTGACTTAGAAATACCTTCATACAGTGTCTGACTCTTAAAATAGCCCCTAAGACCTTCACCCTGATGGCTTTGAAATAAGTTAACTCATGGCAGTTATGTTTTCGAGGGTTCAGGGCTTAAGGTAAGGGGAACATTAGGATTCAGCCAGTCTATGCTATGCACACATACTGATTGTTTTTTTTTTAAGTTTATTCTGTTTTTTAAGGTTTTACTCAGTTTTTACTCAAACTCAACTCAGTTATGTTAGATTTTTTGCTCTGACTGATTTACATTATATCAATGCGTGTTTAAGTGTAAGGAACTTGTCGTAAACGACACCATGCATAACAAAAGTCAGTCAGCACAATAAGCTGACTTAACTGGATTATGGGTTATCAAAAATTCTTTGCAATGTAAGGTGATGCACCCTCTTCATATTACAATTTGGGAAAACTTGGGACTACATTAGAAATCTTCTATGCATCTGTGATGACTTGACATTACCGGTAGCATAGTTTGAGGTAATGGAGCCCTTTATCTGGGAAATGAGCCCTGGACTTGGTATCACTCAATATCGCTTTCATCGACTCAGTATGCACTCATACTGAGGTATTTTAGTGTTCAACACGGCTAAATTATATCATTGTGTAACTGCATGCCAGATGACATGCTGACTATACCTGTAGTTGGTAGGCCATCTCAGACTCTGCCTTCTTGGTGTTGACTTCAATATCGTAGGCGGCCTTCTTCAGCTCATAGTCTCTCTGAGCTTTTGCCATCTGGATCTCATTCACGTACTGGGCAGAGACTTTCTCTTGCATGGCATGGGCTTCCTACATGGGTGGAAGAAGGGATGAGAAAAAGAAAAACATAAGGGGCCGATAGAGAAGGAGGTAAATCCCATTTTTATGAAACTTTTAGACATGCTGAACCTCTACACCAGAAAAAAGAAGCACTTCAAATGTTTTAGAGGAATTAAAATGTATAAATATTTTATTTTTATTTATTTTATTACATTTAAATACATTTATGGCAACAACAATGATGCAAACCTGAACAAGAGAAGATAGAAAAAACACACATACCCTCATTACGGCATCCCGTTTGTTCAGAGCCTCACCAATACGAGCGTCTTTCTGCACTTGCGCAGTGCGAGCTTTGCCAAGAGAGTGCAGGTATTCCTGAGGAGAAGAGGAAGAATAGATTGAGAGTTTGTGACTATTAGATTACTCATGCCTGTGTTGCGAAATATAGAGTACATGTGTAACATTTACAAAAAAATGCAAATATATACCTGGTCATCGTGCACGTCTTTCAGGGTGTAGCTGACCACACTGATGCCCATGTTGACCAGGTCAGAGGAGGCCACCTTGAATACCTGCTCCGAGAACTTCTTACGGTCCTTGTAGATTTCCTGAAGGGCGTGATTTTAACACAGATACAAGGCTTAGCAGGTTGGAAATATTCACACACACAAAACATAACCAACACAAACTTTTGAAATAACATTCACCTAAGTCATTTGCTGAAACACTGGGTATGATAATAGTGACAGTAATGATGGCAATGTTAATTCTTTTGCCAGCTGTATGCTTTTTATCTACTAAGTGCCATACTTTCACTGTCACATCAGGAGAAGTTGAGGTACAACACTGCAAATTCTTGAAATTTCACCAGTACTGAACTTGAAATTGTTGTAATTAATCCAGAACGGGAATTAATCAAACAATATTGAATGAAATGAGCTGTGGCCACTGGTCTGTCCCTTCCCTGTTTGGCTTTTCTGATCTATTCATTCCTTTACACAAGGGTCTTCTGCCCTCTGCATGCCAGCTTTGACAAAGTGCGGAGCACTGCGCTCCAACATTCTGTTCCATTGTCTCCAATGGAACTCTGCCGAACTCTGCCGGCGCCGCCCGTTGATTACGATTTAGGTTTACTTTGGCAGAGCTACTTGATAAAATCCATTGGTGATTCCACAGGCTACCATTCTATTTTCGCTCAATGCAGTATGGCACCAGTGTGCAGCGGTAATTAAATTGTCAAAAATTCTAAAGTTCTCTGATGATGTCAGAGCCCTTACATACCTACTACTGACCTCTACAGACTGCAATGATGAGATTCTTAATTACTTAGTTAGTGTGAACAGAATGAGATGAGCAGCAGTCACACTGACCATTTACTTGTTCTCTGCTTGAAGTTTTACATTAAAACTCTGGCAGCTGCCTGACAATGATATCATGCCGCAGGTAAGAGTGTGTTGGTCACTGGGTGTCTACCTACCTCCACAGTCAGGTGAGCGATGATGGCACGTTGGTGCCCCTCCAGAGTCTCCAAGGCAATGTGGGCAATCTCCCCCTCAGACTTCCCCAGGAACATCTGACAGGCTGCAGCCAGCATCTGCTTATTCTGGCCCTGGATCTTCACCTACAAGGGCAAACAAGAGCAGTCAGACACCTCCAGAATTTAAGCACTCTATCAGGTCAGAAAAGAATGTAATGTTGAATCTGTGCTTCCAGATACTGATACATGTAGAAAGACAGTATAGTAAATATAAAGGAGCTCCTAAATGTGGAATTATTTTTGCTTGCTTCGAGTTGTCTTGAGTGCAGCTTTTGCTATGCCACATAGGACTGTTAAAGTAAACTGAACCAGTACTTTTTTTGGTGTGAGCAGATATGCTTGGAATGCCTAAGACTGTAACACTGGCGAAAAGAACTGGCCCAGCTGTTGTCAGAGGAACCAACAAGGAGAGGTAGCAACCAATCCATACAATTCAGCTATGGGGTCATGGAGTATAAAGATCATCTTCCAATTAATCTGACAGAAACTCCATTACAGTCTTAATAGTTATCTATGTTAATACTGCAGAGCAGGTCAGTATAAAAAGAAAACTCCAGTATTTCTTAAACTAAGACCTATAAATAGTGAGAGAGTCTAAGTGAAAAAGATATGGGCAGACAGTTGTACAATGGGACAGACATAGAGCAGATAAAATAATTAAAATAAGAAACCTGTGCAATGCCTGTAACAGAGATTGGCACGCCATGGCGTGTGTACACTTTGTCACTTTTCACGTTCAAAGTCAGAGTGTTCAGGGAGATCCTAGAAGAGAAGGAGACAGAACATACATCTTCACCTGCTCTCTTGCACCCACACATTCAATTCAATTAAAGTAAGTGCCATTTTGCAACACAATTGTCTCATGGTGCTTTACAGACATTAACATGGTGCACCCAAGAGCAACAAGGGCAAGAAAAAACTCCCTTCCGGTAGTTATTTTTAACGAAGAAACCTTGGGCAGATCCATGGCTCAGGGGCCTACCCAACTGCCAGGGGTCGTGCAGACTACAAATTTGTCCGTAGTTTTGACTAAGCATCATAATAACTCCAGAATATTGTTCCACAACATTATATGACAATCAGGCCATCAATCTATAGTTCTGGCTCAACAGAGTGCTGGCAGCTTGACATAATGGTAAGATAAGAGGGCGAGGTCAGTCATTGGGGGTATCACTGGGTTGAGTCCATTCAGACAAAGGTCATCATATGCACATCCACATTAAAGGTAGGGTAGGAGATCCTGGAAAAACGTTCAAGCAAGCTGAATTTTGAAAAAAAAAAAAAAACTATTCAAAAGTTCCAACCCCTTTCTTCCAGCTTCCCCTGAAGCAATTCATTCACAAAGAGGGGAATGCGCAGAGGGGGAGGGAGGGGCAGATTGCAGTTTGATGGATGCATCAGGAGCCAATCATTTTGACTGATCCGTTCAAAATGATTGGATGGGGTTTTCCAGGATTGTGCGTTCTAGAGGCGACTAAAATTTTTCATTTTGATGACAAAACTTTTTATTTATTTGTTGCAGTGGGGTGTGAAGTGGATTTCAAGCAATATGTGAAAAAATGCTCCAGAAAAATATCTCCTACCCTACCTTTAAGATAATACACTTGGATACTGTACCTCTGAATCTGCTGTACACAGGGAAACACAAACACTCGCCCTCCAGAGATCATCAGAGGTGGAGAGCGACAGAACCCTGGGAGAGAGAGAAACAGGCAGACATAATGTAATTATGTGATACCAGACTGAAGATATGAGGACAATGGAAAATAGCTCAATGCATATTTAATGCAGAAAATCCAACATAGTTCAATGTTATTCTCTGAAACTTAGTGATTAAGGCATACCTGACACCACCATAGCCTCATTAGGACCACATGTAAAAAACATCTTGACGCTAGAAGTTAGAACCTGTGGAAAAAGTGATAACAACATGTTTAACATGTGTAATAAAGGTAATAACATATGCCTATAATGCCTCACCAAAAATGCACAAGGCCTACACTGTAAAGTTTATGGTCACAATTTCATAAATAGATCACATGCGTAAAGAGTAAACCACAAAAACTATTCCTGGGTCCCTGCAGTGGAAATGCCATTACATCCAGAAAAAAAAAACATTCTTGCTGAAAGAAAATAAACAAAACATCCTAACCTGCATTAAATGACTGACCAGCTATTTAGAACACCATAAGGTTATTGCATGATTTATGATGGTTCAGTTGGTTTTGCTGGTCATGCCATCTTAACCAACAATGTCCGGCTTGACGGGCTGGCCATACCAGCATGATCAAGCTAACGGCCCAACCAAACCATCATACCAACAAGAACTGGTATGAAGTCAGCTCAGACCATTTAAACATCATCAACATCTAGACCAGCTTAATCCCACTACCAACAGAAGATGTTTTCAGATCCCTGTAGCAGGGACTTTCCTTCATCCAAGGGTGTTTCTAGACCTACTCTGTAGCATGAAAGGTTGGCAAAAGTCCAACTGGTGCAGTGATTTGGGAAATAATTCTCCACCAGCCCATACCTTTCGCAATTTAGCCTACTTCTTGGTATTTTTGTAACGCGACAGGTGTTGTGACTCTGCACGGCCCTGCCTCATTATCTGACCGCTATGACCAGACACAAAATCCCGTTAAGTCAATATCCTACAAGTAGCCTAATGCCATTAACGGTAAAGGTCGACGTCCCGATGCTGGATTCCTTGTGTGATTTTGGACTGCAGCATACAATCATGACCAACCCAATACATCGTAAAGGCAACCTAATAACATAATTGAATCTGCAAACACAGTGACGCATCTACCGCCCGTGATCAATAAGCGATGTCTAACTCAAATAGCGCACAAAATCCACAAGTCATTAAAATGCAATAAATACATCAGACTGTTTACCATAAAAAATCAACAACCATATTATGCAGGCCTTGATTATTTTAACGAGCTTTGTCGTCGAATACAAGCAATAGCCCTCTATCTGTAGGCTATACATGCGCCATTCTCGACATATGTTAAGATTGTCTGTGTTGTCAGTAATTAAGACAAAACAGGCCTACATACCAGTCGATTACTTTATAAGAAGACTGAGTAAATGCGTGGTGCTCCTTTTCCACGGTTAATTCTGAAAGCACTTTGATCAGCGAATAGATGTATGATCAGATCCCGACCCTGTGACGGTGAAATCTAGGCAGTGTGCCTGGAAAAATGTTTACTCTCCGCCCTTGTAAGAAACGTACTGTCGCCATCTAATGGTGTGGTGATGAAACAACCGTTTTAACTGGGAAGAGCCGACAAGACTTTTTCTCTGTTACTAAGAGGCACCAAAACCTAAAGTGGAGATATTTTATATCTTACAATTATGATCTGTATTTAATATCATTATTAGCCTATATTTGTTGTTTAATACCTTTGCAAGCAGATAGTGGGAATTTAAGTGCACATAGGAGTTAATTTACCTGTGTGTGCACTCTTTATAGGCCAATAATAAAGATGTGCACACACAAGGTAAATCTTTACCATATTTTACATCTTTATTATACCATAATGAAAAAACGTGTACACACAAGGTAAATTAGCTCCTATGTACGATAACCTATGTATTTTATTACACTATAATAAAGACCATGGTAATTACATAGGACCTACAATCTGTGCCAGACAAAACCATATATTAGACAGTCAGTCAGCCTGTATATCCAGGTGCTTTCGGAATCCATCTGGTCTGGCAGACTTTGTTTCAGTAGACCTCTAACATGTTTTTAAGAAGAACAAATGATTTGTAATTATGCTTCCACCCATAGTAGCTGAAGAAAGGAACATATAGCCCAATGTTTCTTTTGTTAAACTGCTGGAATATCCTAAGATTATCCTTGGGTGATGTCAGTTCTGGATGATGCTCAGTTTGTATCTCTACGTCTAATAAATACATTGTGTTGGCCTAAATGTAAATTAAACGAGTTGTAAAGGCCTATAAATCAGCTTCTTATATAGTAGGCCCAGGTTACAAGACAGTTTCTCTAGACTGTGTTCTTAGAAAAACAGAGAGAGGCGTTAACCTATTTCAGTCCTGTAATTTAAACTATTTTATTATTGTGCACAGCTAGCGTCTCCAGCAGCCTCCCCACTGCGGGCCTACTGTTAAATCACTATACTGTTCCAGCTGGCACTCCCTCCTGACTTCCGGCCCCTCTCGATTTCGCAGAGAAACCCCTTTTCTTATCGCATGAACCAATCAGTGTCGGAGAACCACAGGGCCATGGCGGTCTGAGCCTATCGCAGTCTTCAGCCTCGCTCTGGCATGTATCCAGACTTATAAATCCTTTGTCCCGCCTCATACGTCTGGCATCTGCACAGCTTACAGTGGTCAGTGGGTCAGCGGCGTGGGCGCAGTGGTCTCAGTCACACACCATCATCTTACTGTCTGAACTTAAACTTTAACACAGTTTTACAAAATGAGGGAGATTGTGCACATTCAGGCTGGTCAGTGCGGCAATCAGATTGGAGCAAAGGTAAGCACCCAGGGCAATTTAAAAAACTTTTATGAGAAGTTCTATTGAAAATCTATATAATATTGTTGTATATTTTATTCACTGTAGTCTATGCGCCGACATGACATACGTGTGCCACGATTTTATGCGGACATTTGATCAAAAACCCTTTTTAAGAAACGTACAAAAATATAACCAAAAAATGTTGAGAATGAATGCCAGTGACAGAAATGTCAGCCCGTGCATTGCCACTGACAGGACTTTGGAGTGAACTTTTTACTTCATGAACAATTTTTCCAAATTGTTCAAAAGAAAAGTAGCCTAGGAGCAGTCGTCTATGAAGACTGAAAACTTGCGACAAATGTTAACTGGGCTGAAGTAACGGTATATGAATTTTCGGCTTTATCTTTGGGTGTGATAGTTTGCCAGAGATCTCGTTACACAGCATGGTCACATGAAATCAATTTATAGGCAATAGTGAGGATACTTTTTCGCTACCGTCTTCTTTGTTTAAGTATATCTCACTGAGAAAAATGATCAGCCCCTTCATTAGCCTAACTTTAGCCTTCACCAGTCAGCTGCAAAGTGTGTGTGTGTGTGTAATATTAACACATACAAAGAATTAAAATGGGGAAAAGGCTGATAAACTCTCTTTAAGTTTTTGTATTGGTCATTCGAAACTTCAAATATTGGACACAGACATGGCATAATTTTATTTAACTGAATCACCGTAGCAAGAGAAGATGACGTTCTCCGACAGTCACTTTGTTTTCTGTAGCCTACGACGCAAAATCACGCAAAAAACTCTAAAAAGCGCAAAGGGACATATCTTCTCTGTGCCCTGTTGCGCATAGGTTGTGGGACCTCGCCTAGTAAATTGCTTGTGCAACAGAACTTATCTGCGTCTTAAATTTATACATTCATGAATGTTTCACTTTTTTTGACAATAGCTATTTAAATGGTCGCGAGTGGATGGGGCTTCGCCTCTCTCTCACTGCCTACAGCGAGTGTCTATTAAGACAAAAAAAAAAATCAGTTGTCCAGCGAGGGGGAGGAAAATCTGCTGATGCAAGAGGAGAGGACGCCAGCGAATCGAGCAGGGGCACAATAGAAAGGGGGAGAGAGAAGAGACGGATAGGATGGGGGAAGGGGGACGGTGAGGGGAGCAGATGAACGCGAAGAGGATGAAGTCATCTGAAAGATGATAGGATGTGTCGGGCCAGTTGGAGCGAGATTTTTCGAAGGAGCTGTCATTGTGTCTGCGGCTTGTCCATGTGTACTACCGGTGGCAGGGAAGGCATCGGATTACCCAAACTAAGACCGCATCCTTAGGAATTTCATTATGTCGCCACAGCGGCTGAGTTTCTTCTGAGCCATAATCTTACCAGAGACATACTTTGTGCAAAACATCGCCTGCTGAAGTTATTAAATGCACTAATAAAACCAGATGGTGAAAATAAGATATGTTTAAAACTCAGAGTTGGCCTCCACTTTGGGCATAGCCTCAGAGAGAGGGTAGTGGGCTGGAGAGGTTGCAGTTTGGGACACTTGACAGACACTTGGCGCAAAGGCTGATGAGTGTAGCACAGGTCTGTGGGTCTGTAGCTGCCTGCCTCTTTCCATGGTCATGTCACATTACACCCATACATGTCTCTCTCTCTCTCTCTCTCTCTCTGTCTCTTTATATTCATTCTGAGATTAGGGTCACTTAACTTGGTATGTGGAACTGTCTGTGCCAGTTTTCTGAACGTAGTTTTATCATGATGTCTTGCCCTATAAATTCTCTTCAGTTCTGCCTTGGATTTTGTTGTGCTCCTCCCACTACATGGAACTTCATATCTAATCTCTCTCTCTCTCTCTCTCTCTCTCTCTCTCTCTCTCTCTCTCTCTCACACACACACACATCATTATGCTTTCCAAAGAAAATGTTTTCTGGGTTATCAGAGACAACTCCAGGCCACTGGCTCTAGTTCAATGGACATTTAGACCATCCACACAAGCATATGGTAGCTCTAACGCACATACCAAGTTAGAGGAATTCTTGTCTGCAGTCTTTGTGCATCTTTGCTTCCTTTTTTCTTTCACACACACACACAGTCTCCTGCTCACATATGTGATGGAATATACAGTGCAATACACACACACACACACACATACACACACACACACACACACACACACACACACACACACACACACACACACACACACAC
>JAVQKI010363975.1:0-11886 GCA_036025975.1 Nematalosa erebi
TACAAACAGAAGCACATTGGCGGCGCACGCGTGGTGAATGACGTTGATCATCATCCCGTGGAAATCGGAATCAGCCTAGGCTACTTCAAAAAATACACTATTACTTTTCTTTTTAACCAAAGTTTGTGAAATAAATTTAAGTCTCACATTATTTTATTTTATTTTATTAAGTCTAATAAAATAATTTGGGTCGCAAGCAAATCAACAGGGTCGGTCGGCAACCGGAAACTTAGATTTATTTTTTTTAGGCCTAATACTGCGTAAAGATTTGCCGTCTGCCTTTTTTATCCTGTTAGTCATAAAGTAAAGTGTTAGAATTTAGAGGTCATTGATGTGCAAAGTAGTTTCTTAACTCCCTGTACCTTAAGCCTAAAGGTAGCTTTGACACACTCAGTTGCACAATATTTATTTGTCACAAAAATAGGCTGTCATGTGTTTTAAAGGCAGAATACAACACTGCACAGTCAAAGTTAAATCATTTTAGACCCATCCTGTCATTTAATTTAAGTGGTGGTCACAGAAGAGGAACTTACGAACTCAGTGCCAGTAGGGACGGAGAGAGAGGGAGCGAGTGAGATTCCAGAGCACATGGTTCTCAGGGCATGAATCAACAGCCTTGCCACTGTTAGTCCATTCCCCATTCCATAAGAGCACCTGGGCTGCACATGTCTGATCAGCATGCTTAGCTTTGCCAGGGGGAATCTGCAGTACGTTTTTACAGATAGCTTCATAATAGGAAGACCTGTGTGCAGGAATTAAAGCATTAGGTCTAGCTCAGTGTGTGTGTGTGTGTGTGTGTCTGTGTGTTTTTCTTGTGGATGGCTTTGCTTTTCTATAGATTTTAGTTTCAAATTTTAGGTAGGGTGATTTAAAATCCATACGTATGTGGGAGGTCTGATGACTTGTTAGATATGCAGGTTTTTTTTTTTTACCAGTCGAACTGAGCATTTTTAACCAAACACTGTCAAACAGCACAATATGCATTCAGCTAGATATTTCATGTCTTGGTCTCTGGAAAATTGTGTGTTTCAGCAAGTGTTGCCCAGCCAAAATGACAGATTATGGACAGATTGGCCTTAATCACCCACCTTGGATCAAGCTGTCCACTTTTCCCTTTTTGCCCAAAATCTCAAAGTGTCAGCGATGGACTGGATGGATGGATGCTTGGCTCTGGGTCAGCATCTTAGCCCCCAAGCTTCATCTTGAAGCCAGCGACTCTTTCTGGGGCAGATAAGCCTTTTTTCTACAAGGCTGCTCCTGAGCCCCACTCAAGTACCCCCGGTGGAGGGCATCAATTGGAAGCAGAGACCAAAGGCAGCAGATCAGAGAAGCTAATGGCTAATACTTCCCACATCCAATTAGCTGGGCCCCCAATCTGCAGGGCTGAGGAGAGAGACCAGGCATTGGACTACTATACCTTCACAAACATGGAATGTGAAGAGGGGGTGAAAGAATGGGAGAGGGGGATGTGGAGGAATTGATGAGTACTGTTTCATGTGAAGGTAGCTTCACAGAGATTACTGAACTGCTTAAAACTAGTCAGTAAAACACTCAGTGTCAGTGAATAGATTAGCCTGATTATACAAATACAACAATAAATCAACTTGCTGTCAGGACGCGCCATCTTCTTTCTATTATTTGACTTTATACTCTGTGACATGGCATCAGCGCTTTGGCTACTACCTCAAAGTGGGTCAACTGTTGTGATTTGTGGTCCACCTATCTGGCCATGGAGAAATCCTCTCAGACCACACAGGGGGCATTCCAGTTCACAGTCTCACAATCTAGCATAATCTCTCCCCCTGTTAATCTAGGACCCCTGGAAATGGTGGATTAACTCAGATTATGGTGGTGTTTTTTTATATTAAATTTAGAGGATAATAGAAGGTCGTCACAGCCAGGCTCAATGATTTGTCCGTATCCAATCAGTTTTTTTTATTATTTGGAGACATGGGGAGCTGGAAAGACAGTGATATTGACAAAGACACATCTCTGTGTAACTGATGTCATGACAGCATGCACGTTTAATAGTTTAAGCCACTGAATTATACTCCATAGTCATGTTCATAATCCACATGACTCTGAGATGAAGGTCAAGATTTTTCTTTCTTTTTTAAATTTGTCTTTTCAAGGTTTCCCTCTTTTCAAGTGAATGTGTGTGTTCAAGTGAATGTGAAAGTGAATGTGTGTGTTCTTTCCTTCTCTCCGTTTTCATGCACCAAAGCATTCAGAATGAAGCGTCTTTCTCTCCTGAAAACTCTATGCCTCATAAAATCCAGCCCATAACATTCTTTCTCTTTCCCTATTTCCCTCTCTCTCTCTCCCTCTTTTCCCCTGTCTCCCCCTTTCCCTGAGAAGCCTGTTGCCCCCATGTCTTCATCTGTCCTTACTTTCTATCCCCCCTTCTTTCTTTCTTTCTTTCTTTCTTTCTTTCTTTCTTTCTTTCTTTCTGTCTTTCTTTCTTTCTCTCTCTTCATCAGTTAGCCTCATGAACACTCGCTCCTGTTAATATCCCCTTATTTACCTCTCCCCACAGGTCACTCTCAACCCTGTGTTTCTTCTCCATCTTTCTTTCCCTTCTTCTCTTATTTTTTTGACACAGTGTGTTGTGGTCTCTCATTCTATTTTCCCTTTTTCTCTCTTTCATGTTAGCTGTTTTCTACTTTCCTTTTTTTCTCTCTTTCCCCTAGCCATCCATCCTTCGTTTACCCCGTGTACTCTCTCTATTTCTCTGTCTCTCTCTCTTTACCCCTCTTTCTTTTTTCTCTCACACGTCGTTGAGAACAGAGGGCTCAGTGTGTGAGCTAACAGAGGGAGGAGGGGTGCGTGCGTGTGTGTGTGTGTGTGTGTGTGTGTGTGTGTGTATGAGAGAGAGAGTGAGTGAGTGTGTGTGTCAGACAAAAGCACAGGCCTCTCAGTGGCCCGTGTCACGTCTGAGCCTGTGTGACTGTGAATGCCACCACCACCATCACCAGGGCTATAGCTCACACTGTACCGATCCCCCTAAGAGGCAGTCGGCTCCCCCTTGGGGGTTGATCTCTGGCTCAGGTGTGGTATTGCACACTGCTAGGCTCGGTGTCACACTAAGGGATACTGTGGCTCTCCTGTCTCGGATATTCATAACTTACAGACCCCCCACCCCTGGGGATTGCTCCTTGCCAAAATGTGTTTGTGTTTTCTTTTTTTTTTTTTCCTCCCTCCCTGCACTAATTCCAAGTTGCTGTTGTTGTTGCCAGATTCACATGAAAGTGAAGCTGTGCGGCAAACTGTTTATATTGAAGTGGTGTCAGACTGTGGGAATTTGCTTCTGGGAGAGAGGTTGTGAGGGACATTTGCGGAGGAATGTTTAAAGTTTTTTTTTCCCTCTATGAGAGGGCAAACATGTCCAGTTTTCTAGATTTGTGCTTGAAAAGGACTGTTTGTGTACGTGTGTGTATGAGAGAGAAAGAGAGGGAGAGAGAGACTGACGGACGGACTGACTGACTCTGTGTGCATGTTTTTATTGTGTGTTGTGGAATGTTGTGTCTAGCATGTATGTGTTTTTTGGGGGTGGGCTGAAGGTCTCTATATATGAACAGCAGCTCTTTGTGACCACAGGAAGTGGTGTTGGTGGAGGGGGGTGGGGGGTGTTGCTCTCTGAAAGAGCTCTGAAAAGGGACAAGACGTGAGTGAGACATGCATTTAAACCACTCCTACGCAACACTTGCACTTCCCAACTGAAATGAAAACATCTCTCCCACCGGACCTCAGGAGGACTATATACACAGACACAACACTTCCAAGAGACAACAGCTGTTTTTTAATGGTTTATGTCTAAGGTCTCCGTCTTCTCCATAACACTTTACCCTGAAAGAAAAAGACAAAGGTCTCCAGTGCTTACTCACATTATTGTATCAGTCTCCATTTCCATAAAGGCTGTCCATAGAGGACTACCCATACAGCCTGGACAAACCCAGACTGTTCCTCAGTGAAGACTGAGAGTGGGTCTGGACTCCCATTTCCTAATCTGCGTGAAAATGTAATTTAAACTGGTGCATTAAACTCTTACTGAAAATTTTGAAAAGCACAGAAAGCATATCCCTCTTGTAAACAATGGTTATAACTGCAGTTGTGTACTGAAGTCCTACATGTCCATTCCTTAACAAGTACTGCAGATGCCATCATTGGTCATGCGTCTGCCCCATGCCAGATAAGCAGCTGTGATTGACCTGCAGTGCAAATTTAGATTTTAGCCCAGGCCACAGCCCCACAGCTTTTCTGGAACAAGAGGCCTTTCAATAATAACACAGACCTCCTCCTTCGTCTCTCCAGGCAGTCGACCGACAGTGCAGTACCTGTCGTCCCTGTGTGAGCTGCCCCAGGCCCTGCTGCCCTACTACACCCAGGGCTATGTGCTGGTCACCCTCCATCCCATCATCCTCTCTGTGGGCCGCACCAGGGCCCTACCCCTCAGCCTGCTCTACAGAGCCGTCCTGACACGCCCCAGACCAAGGTATGTATACGACACTACAATTCTGTAAAGCGGTAGGTGTCCTCAAGTCAGCATTGGTAATGTCACTCTGGTTACCATTACACATGTTGTTATCAGGTCATTATTAGTGTTGATGTTCTAAGACAGGCCCTTGTTGGTTAAGTTGTCAGTAGACCATCACTGTTTTTTTATTGTCTTTGAATTATCACCACCTGTCCTCAGGTCATTACTGGTCATTACTGCTGACAGGAGGTCATTGCTGGTTATCTTGCCCTCAGGCTAACATTGGTCACCACCAGTTTGTCCTCAAGTCATTGTCAGCAATGTTAGGTCAATGGTAGTTTTGTTGTCCTCAGGACAGTTCACCATTGGTCATACCGTCTTAAGGTCAGTATAAGGGTCATTTTGTCCTCAGGTGTAATCCATAAATTTTGTCTTAAGGTCAAAATCTGGTGTCTGGTGTGCCAGATAATCAAATGAGTTGATTTGCTCTATTGTAAGTTGAGCTTAAACCCTCCAGCTCTGTAGAGAACGAACGGGACAAGTCCAAATACTATTGTAAACAAAAGGCGAGCCACTTTTGAAAATGTTGCATAGCTGGTTTTCCAGAAGTAAACACTAGCTGGGGTAAGAAAGTCACCGTTTTCGCCACAAGAAGTCAGTCGACCACAACATTTCTTTCTAAATGGTTTTATTACCATGAAAATGCTGCATAGGGTCTCTTTAAGCAGTTCTTTGGGCAGTTATGGCTTGTAAATTCTACATAGTATACTCAGATAATATACCCCACATAGCATTTGTGTGTGATTGATGGTCTTCACTCACCAGTTATAGAAATGAACAATAATAACAAAATAATGAATTGAATCATATTATTCTAGACAGAGAGGAGTAGTAAGGTCACCACTCCCCTACTCGCCTTGCCCCGCTGGACCTAGACTAGCCCACCTTTAGTAGTAAATATTAAATCATGCATGTGGGGGGCTTGCATATTTAATGAAACTGTATGGCGTGGGGTGGATCCAGACAGTTCTGTGGAAAGAGGGAGGGGTGGGCAGTTGCCTCCTTGAGGTCATGGGTTCATTGCTAAAAATAAAGGATCCTGATTGGACAAGTCTTGTTCTTGACAACAGAAACGGAGCCAATGACGTTATAGGACCCAGAAGGGGGTGCAGGCCTCTCATTGGAGTTTCCATTCCCTATCTTTTGCTATTACTACCATTATATTATTAAAAAGGGAATTCCTGGCAGCAGTTCCCACATCATGTACAGTCTCAGCCTGTGTGCACATACACACTTCCTGTTATGCTTGGGTTTAAAAAAAAATGCCTTTGCTCGTGTCATGCAAAGCCATCTGAAATTTTCATGAGAAATGTCTGCAGAGTGGTCTGCCAGAACAAATTGAGTATGAACTCTCCAGCTGGACAGGGGCCCTTGTCCCACAGGGGCCCCAGATGACTTGTGCCCCAACCAACCAAGCAAGTGAATTTCACAAAGCAAGCTCAGCATATAAACAGTCAGTTTCCAGAACCCCTTTTTTTTGGTTACTAGAAGTTTCTCTTAGTAATTAGTTTGGTAAACATTCTGACGATTCCCATGCTTTTATGCTGCGAGGACTTTGAACAAAAACATCTCAAATGTCTGCCAACACACAATGGCGTGATATGAACTATGGTTTGGAAAATTTTTGTTATGCACTGTAACTTTACAGGTTGGGTGTATACTCATCAAAATGCCTTTATCTAGTACAGATGGTGCCAGTTGAATATAATGGTGGACCACTTGCATGTATTGAGTGTTGTTGCCACAGCCACCAGTGAATATCAGGCCAAAGTCCAGTATCTAACTGTGGAAAATATGCATCATTTGGAAAATGTGATAAAATCAAAGTGGCAAGTGGAAATACATGAAAGGACTTTGTCCTTTAATGATTTTCAGACAGCAAATCCAGCTGTCTAGTAAGGCTTAGGAATGTTTGCTTGTTTGTGGTTTTGTACATTTATAAACATATCTGACCATGTCTGTGTCTGTGTCTGTGTGTGTGTGTGTGTGTGTGTGTGTGCTGCAGTAAGCATGCAGTGTCGATGTGTCACAGTGTGCCAGTGCTGAGAGTGGAGGAGTGGCCTCTGCCCGGAGACATCCTGACTGGAGATACTGTCCGAGCACTCATCGACAGGGTTGGTGCTTTAAACCAAACTTTTTTTTTGTCTTTTTTTCGAGAGAGCGAGAGAGCGATTGATTGACATCCACAATGTTTTTTGGATGTTTTCACACCTTAAAGCAATAGTCCAGCATCAGTCAACCCATAGCTCTGTTGTTCAAGGTTTCCATGTGCTGAGGAAGAATGAGACAATTTTCTACAACATAGATTGAATAGTGAAACATCAGCCAACCCAAACTGATGAGGAAAATTTGCTTCAGTTTTGTTTTCCTGTTCCTCGCTCACTTAACGTTAGCTTCCACTGTTTCGCGAATTCAGTTTGTCATACTAAGTTGTCTCATTTTTACTCTTACTGATAGCGCTCAGCAACCTCAAGCCACGTGGCTATGAGTTGATTTAACTCCAGACTATCCCTTTAAGCTGTTGCACTGTTGTATACACTACCTTGTGTTTACCTAGTACAAATGACACACCTGTGTGTAGCAGATGTAGGGGCTTGAATCAGTATGCCTTTGTGAGCCTCTGTGATCTGCTCTGCTCTGCTGTGTGTAGGTGAACAGCAGTGCGAGAGGAGGCGTGCGATTCGTGGGCTCTGTGATTCAGCAGGCTGGAGGAGGCAGCGGGAGCAGAATGTCCAGCCCCACCAGGGGATGCCGCTCCCCGCCCAGGAGCCCCCCACGCACCCCACCTGGGGAGAGAGACCTGGAGAATGGAGGCTACAGTCCAGGTGGGACTACTGGGTACTCTCTTTGCAATGGTTTATCCATTATATGGATGTATATCAAAAGGCTGGTATAAGCTTTTGACATTATTGGTGCATTTGATATTATTGGTTCAAACTTATTCTCTGAATGTACTGCTCAATCATACAACATATTCCAAACATTTCTGATTCTTGATTGTTTCCAAACTGATGATATTTTGAGTATGTATTTCACATTGCAAATTCTTCATGCCAGTGCCGTTTTAGTTACTACCAACCAGTAGCACAGTGCCTCACAGACAGTAGGTTTCAAGCTTGGCAACAAGGACACTATTTTCAGCTCCTCTTAAACCCCTGTCAGCAACAACAACAGCAACAACGACAACAGCAGGCTTCCTAGCCTCTCTCTCTTCTTTCCTCCTTGTCCTCTTTATCTCTGACTATAATCTCATTCTATCTCTTCCTGCCACCCCCACCCCTCTCTCTCTCTCTCCCTGAGTGTCAGGTTAGCTCAGTTTAACCCTTGATGTGTGTGTCAGTGATGTGAACTGTAGTCAGTGTTTCCCAGTTGCCCAGGGGCTTCCTCTCCCATCACTGGTGCCCTTGAAGGACACGCAGTTGCCTTGTGAACCAGAGATGCCCCAGAAACTGCCTCTGCAGTGTACAGTAGAGCAGACTATGCTGGCACAGCACTACACAAGCAAAAGGGTGCTCATGGTGTTGCTGTAGTGTTCTTGTGAATACTTTGAATGCATTCATCATGAAATTGGCCTTTAAGCATCTGCCAAGAACCTATAAACATAAACGTAAACAATGGCTGTTGGAGTAGAAGGCTATGGTGTTATGTGAACCTGGAAGCAGTAGGTACAAGGAGTCACTAGCTTTTTGTTAAAACTTAATTCACAGGCCTTGCTTATGCCCTCAGTGTGCACTTATTGACTATGATTACATGAACGTAAGTATGCTGAATATGAGCTTATCCCAGTTTTGGTCATATTTGGGATAAAGTGTTTACATGATTACAAAGAAGTCAGGTAATTAACATCCCTGTTTACATTATAACATTCTTTGCTGTGTTCTCACCATGGATTTTAAAGAGCACCACTTGATTGTGTCAGCGCTTATCAGCATTCCATCTCGCACGCCGCACTCAAGAATCTTTCACCGCAACTGTCAGAAATCAGGATAAGGTGTTTACATGCTACAGTATTCCGGTTTCTTTCGGAGTACTCCACCTACCAATTTCTCAGAAATTGGGATATGTGCTTATTCGGGATACAGAATTCGGGAAAAGGTGTTTAGGCGCAAACACAAAGCCAGGATACTTAATATTCCAATCATATTCAGGATACTTACGTGCATGTAAACATAGTCATTTATGTGCTGTGGTGTGCACAGGAAGACAGACTCTCACACTCAGTCAGTCAGTCAATCGCTCAGCCAGTCAGTCTGTCACTTTCACTTACTCACTCACACACAGTGTGCACTGATCAGTCTGAAGGCAAATGGTGTAGTGCAGCACCAGGCTTACTCGACACATACTGTAGTGCCAATGGCTGACAGGTCATCATTTTAAGCTCAAATTATTGCATTTTTTTGTTTGAAAACATTGAGATTTATTTGAATCCTTCCTTTTGTCTGTCTCGTACAGATTTAACGCTCATGGTGCTTTTCCACTCCTGGGCCGCTGGCTGTACTCCGCTGGACGCCCAGGGATGCTGCTACCACCAGGGGGCGCTCTCCATGCGCGTGTCCAGGAAGGGCCAGGTGGTCAGCGCCCTGGAGGCTGATTGGTTGGAGCTGACCGCCACATACTACCGCAAGGGCTGGTCATTGGTCGACTCCTTTGTATACTGGGACACACCCAAAGGTGATTACAATTTGAAATGGTGAAAGACTGAATAATCCAATCAGTGTCAAGTCTAGACACAGAAAAAAGAGATTGAGTGTAAGTCAAATGGTGTAGGCTGTTTTTGCGGTGGCCCGCAGTTGGCACACAACACATGCAGTCATTCTCTTTTCAATATCCTTGTTTGTAACCTCATAGAGAAGTCATAGTTATATATCTTCCGCCCCCTTCGACATATACATTGACAACAGATGTTCTTGGGACTCCCTCACTTAGAACTCTCTCAATTAGTAGTCCCAACATACCCTTCTTAAGCAGATCATAGTAGTGCAGTATTCGCCATGTATACAGGCTTGTGCTGGCCCTAGTTATTACTCTTGCATAAGAGAAAAGTTTTTCCTTTTTTTCCTATGTGCAAACAGACGGCTGGCTTCCTATCATCTTTCAAAGTAGGGGATGAGCTTAACAGAGAGAGAGAGAGAGGGACAGAGAAAGAGAGGAGGAGGATTAAGAACACTTTGTCCTCATACATCTCTCACAGATCCAAATCTGCCTCTTTATCTTTTCTCCTTCTCTCATCTCTCAGTTCTTGTCATCACAAGATTACTGAAATTGCTCCTTGTTTTTTTTTTCTTTTCTTTTTTTCTATGCTCCCCACCTTCCTCCATTTTCTCCCTCCAATCCTTCCCTCCCGATGGGCGACTTCCTCTTCCCCTCCTCTTCTGTCCTCACAAGGGCTAAATTTAGCACGTGCCTCCCAACCTTGCGACCTCACTTCCTGTCTCACCACAGACTGGCAGGAGCTAAATCAGACACACTCGCAGACATCTGGGGCCTGCAAATGTAGAACATGGAAGAACATGCGCTAACACTTTCCACCTTAAAAAAAGACAGCCCTCCTCGCAGGCATGCATGCGTATTCACACTCACACCACACGCATATGCACACATACACACACACACACACACACACACACACACACACACCACAGTTGTGTGCCTATCAGAAAGTAGTTCATTGTCAACTTTTTTAGGTCACCAAGTAAAGGCATAAATTCTGGCTGCTTGAGTGAACACCTGAATCCCCGCCCCCTTGCTCTCTCTCACACACACACACACACACACACACACGGCCAAGAGGTTAAGTGCTGCCAGTACCTGCATTTAAACCTCCGCTGTGTTGTTTTACACATTGATTTACATGTGGAACATTATGTCCAGTCCCCTCGCAGCATGTTGAGTGATCTGGCCTGAACTTTTTCCCCACAGGTGAGCCTGTTCCCAGGTCATTAGAAGGGCTCTTCATATATGAGGAACGCAGTATGACAGTTCCTGCCAACGACACCATTGTGGTGGAGCAGTGGACTGTGATCGAGGTGAGGTGATCTGAGATATCGGTGCTTGCCGCATTGTCGAGGATGTGTTTGATGTTAATTGTCTTCCTCTGGTCTATTTAGGGCTCGAATGTGAAGACAGACTATGGTCCGCTGCTTCACACACTGGCTGAGTTTGGCTGGCTGTTGACCTGTGTGCTGCCTACACCTATCATACGCCATGACAGGTAGGCGGACACACACACACACACACACACACACACACACACACACACACACACACAGCATTGCCACACACACACACACACACACACAAAGTACCTCTAAAGTACTAGTCTTAACATTATCCATGAGTGTTGGAAATGCTGCCTACAATATCTAATCTTTTCCTCCTTCTCCTCTCTGTTGCTATAGCGATGGGAATCTGGCCACCAAGCAGGTTGTGTTCCTGCAAAGACCAGTTAGGACTTCTTCGGTACAGCATCAGAACCAGGTGAGCATCTTCTTGCTGGTGGCTGAATATCTGCTTCTATCCACAACGTATTATTCCATCTTTATCAGTACATCTGCTACCTCTAAACCAAATCACAGGAAGTTATGTTCTTGTGACACAAACAGCCGGAAACTGAACTTTACTCTGGAAAAAACCTTGGAAGAAACTGGTCATATCTTTTTTATTTTAGTCTGTAATTATCTCTCTTGACATTACTCTCCCCTCTCGCTCTTTCCTTCCTCCTCCTCCTCTTCTTTATCTTTGTCTCTCTCTCTCTCTCTCTCTCTCTCTCTCTCTCTTTTGTCTCGCTCAGGCTGCTTCCATGCGCAGTGAGGTGTCCAGTCGGTCCGTGAGTCGTGGCGTAGGCAGCCCTCAGACGGAAGAGCTGTCGCCGTGTTCAGGGGGTATTGGGGGCTTCCCCGTGTTTGGAGGTGGCTACTCTAGCGCCCTCTCTCACCTGGAGGAGGGGGGCTTCGAGCAGGATGATGGAGCTGCAGAGGTCACGTGTATGTGACCCCACCTCCCCACCCCAACCCTCCCCTACTGACCGCCTCAGACGCCTTGCTCTGACTGCCTGATATTTACCCTCTTGTTTGTTTGATGACCCCTGACCTTCAGTGATTTGACTGGTTGATAAACGCAGGAAGATGCTTGCAGGCTTCACAGTTGGTGCATTTTGCATGCAAATGTGAAGAGAAATGTCACAAAAGGAATGAAGAATGGACTACCCATGGAAAAGAAATTGGGATCTGTCAAATGTGAGGGCACTTTAATACCCTCCTAGCGAAGAGCATATTTTAGAATCACTTCTAGCACTTTTAATTTCAAAGCCATACTTACCATTAGAAATATTTATACATTTCCATGGTCATCTC